>SNQN01001032.1:0-59669 GCA_008642245.1 Bassia scoparia
ATTTAATGTGACAACTTTGGCTATCATTAATGTTGTAGTAAACTCCCATCCGTGGTAATTTGACCAGAATTCTAGAATGGTAGGTCCACACCTTGTCACAGATGAGTCCATCTTTCCTCAAGGATGCTTAAAAGAGATATCATAATTGTAAATGCGAATAAAGTCTGAAAATTGGTTGTTGAAAGGTTAGTGTGATATTGGTGTGTTGTAAGTCAGGAAGTTGAACCTCCCTTGCATGCAACATATTGAGAATTTGGGTTCTGACATTCGATCATTCTTGCCTTTCCTCAAACACACAATTTGCCCAATTCCATGTATATGTAGATCTCCAATTGTCCAATAGGCTGCATTTGTTGTATTTTTTTTTTTTCAATGACTGGTGTAACTATTCTTCATTTTGATCATATAGGTTTCTGCTCAAGTGAACGATACACTGTTATTGTACATACCTTGCTAGATCTGAGGTTCAAATGATTATTTTGAAGATGATGATGCTATAACATTTGCTATTAGTTGTTTGTTAATGTGGGATCTTGATGTCACTACATCTTGTTTAATAACAATATTATAATGACATTATATGCAAGATATAATAAATTGATGTAGAAATGTAGTGATTCGTATAAGTATAAGTACTTAATAGTAGAAATAAATTAGAATATTAGATAACGTCAAACCTAGAATATTTTACAAATTGTGTTTATTGAAGCATGTCGTGTCAAGCTACTTTTTGTGTAAATAAAATAATGATAAATGAAATCATGTTTTTAAATATAACTTACGATCATGAGTGCATTGTTGTTGTTTCTTAGTTTGCATTTGACTGTCAAACTTTTTGCCGCTTTTGTTTCCAAATGTTAGAGCGGTCATTTTGCTGTTGCATTACCTCGGATTACCATTTCACTGAATTGTCAAGCTGGAGGAGAACACAGTATATTGAGCATGTATTAATTTTAGGGTTGTGATTGCAGGCATGCGATTGGAAGATAAAAGAAGAGAATGTATTGTTACTTGCAGGTTTTTTATATCCATATAATTATTAATATTTATTCATTTTTATAATTTCTGTTCATTTACTTTTAAACGCTTGTTTATTCCAAAGTAAATTTTTTTGTACTTCTAATTGGATGAAAACTTACTTTGACAGATATTTGCAGTTATTTGATGGTCCTATCTTTTCAGTGCTCTTTGTTTAGTGATTAAGAATCGAATGCAGATTATTTATTTCATTTTTCTAATAATTTATTGTTATTTACTTTAAACGTTAGTTTTATTTCCAAGATATTTTTGTATTCTAAATTGGATTTGAAAACTAACTTTCACAGATTTTATGTTTAACATAAGTTCAATTTTTGTATTAAAGTAAATAGCATATTTGTATTAAATCTCTGTATCAAATGGTAGGAGCTGCCATCGTACTAAAAGTTATAAGATAAATAGCTTGTATAATTCTTTATTATACATAGATTAAATCTTCACGGGCAAGATGCGTGTTGCTCACTGGTGTATTTAGACAAAGAATGGATGCCAATACTGATATGTACTTTATTTCTTTACCATTTCGGATGTCATGGCATTGTCAATATGCAAGCTAGCTTGGTTGCGTTATATACACGTTTTTCATCGTTCCAGCAGCAGCCGTTTTTGGAAATATATCTCGAGTTTAATGTGGTTGCCATGCCAACTCTTTTGTAAGGTAAGGTATTAACTCAAATTGCATGAACCAATTTTTTCAAAATGAGGGTAAAAGCTTGCAGAATGCAAAAAGTTGTTGTTTTTGTGAGTATAATAATTTGTGGTATATCAAGAATAAACTTCAATAAAATAAATCTAAGATAATTATTAATAACAGCTCAACCAGAGTTGTAAAAACAAACTGTAAATACGTATACACTAAAAGTAGCATCTTTATTCCACACATCATTATAAACATGTCTTTAATTCTAAATTTAGATTGAGTGATATAGATTACTAGTGCTTCTTTTTTACCTTCAACGACATCATCTCCGCCTCTTATTCGTTGGAGAACTCGACATGTATGATTACACTTCGTTAATCTCCTTCAGGCAGTCAAATTGTTTATTTCTGTTTTGTGTCATGCAACTGGTTTTGAACAAATCTCAGATTCGCTTTCAAATTCCTTGCCAATACAATCCTAAACACCAATTAACTAGTATAAATGCTTGAATATGCAGATTAATCTTCGAGATTGCAGTTTTAAATTTGAAGCTTTAATTGTAGCCTTATTAATACTTCATGTTCTTGCGCCAGATCTAATTTGGTATGTGGAATCATCTCTATCCTCAAATTCAATTGTCTGGAATAACATGAAATTGTAAGTCATTAATATAGGACTTCATTGGTGAACAACTTAAATTAGAAGGGTCAATGATACAACAGTAAATTACCTTTTCATGTCATCCATTCTTGAATGTTTTATAGTCCTTATCTTCAGATATTTTCATGACGTGAAGACTGTCAATTTTGGTAGATTATAATCTGTGATTTTAACTAAACAAACTCTCTCATAAGTGATCTAAATCTTTTGAATTCCTTGAGTTGTGCCCATCCTACACCTTTGGTAGTTGAAATTATTTTCACTTATTTTGATATATTACATGCAAGATCTATATATCACAATATATTATGTGCTTAAGTTTAATTATCTTTGGTTGGCACTGACTTAGAAAAGAGCAGATTTCCTACTACTTGCACGACTCGCGTTCAATAAACAATTGTAGCACTTCCAGATATCGACGACTCTTATTGCACCTTATATCTTGGTTTAGTCAACACATTATTTAGCACTCTTCCACATGGAACTTTTTAATTCATCGACAAGATCTCTTTAACTTTCTATAGTCTTTCTGCATGCATTAAACCAACCATTTGAAATTTCAATGAATCAATGGTAGCTGTGTGACACAATTACGCCCTGAAGGTAAAATGTTAGTGTTAAACAAACAAAAATGTAGTCTAGTATTTATTTAACCATTTTTTCTTTATCTTAGGTTGCTGACGTATTATGTATATAATTTGAATTAAAATAAAAGTGAATGGATGCATGATAGCTGGTAATGTACTAGGAAATAGCACTTTCGTTTCATCTTTTAAATTGCTTGAGTACAGTGCAAATCTGGGAATGATTTAAGTGTATGTGTTACCTCATTGTTCACGATTTCATCAATCTTTTCCTGTCTGATTGTCTCAGAATTCAGTCTTTGCCTTTTGGGGATGAATTGTTTATGTGCGTTTACAAATTTTGCCAAAGTGTTAATCCAAATCCATATGGGATTATTGGATTTCCCACATTGACAACTTTAGTGCTTTCGTTTGAAGTTAAGTTTGTAGGTGTGATGTAGGATTGTAGTCCCAAGGTTCAACCTCTGAAATCTGTATGCATAATGCTCTCCTTCGTGATTGTATACTGAATATGCTATCAATGTTATTTATGTTCGCTTGGATTTTTGCGCCTGAAACATGGAGTTAACAATTTTAAAGGTTTTTGCCAATAAACTATAAACATATCAATAATAATAAAAGGCAATTTCATTTTACAGATTTTACTTAAATCTAAGATGTCCATTTCTATGCACACCGTTCATTTGTATTTCCGAACCGGAAAGAACAATCCATAAATGATGATCGTATTTTTGTTTCCAATCTTCTTAGTAGACTTGATTGAGAAAAAAATCATGGTGTTTCCATTGTTTTATGTGATTGTTAAACTTTAAATTTAGAATTCAAAGTTTGCATGGAGTGTGTTATACCTACACATCGTTTTCTATAGTACCATATTATTCTTGTGATGCAAATATTATTAATGTTATCTAAACTTTAAATTTGGCGATTCTGTTCTTCTGGATACAATAATGCAATATCAGGTAGTTAAATTAATTAACCATTAATCATATCATAGTTTAAATTTGTGAATAGATTATTATATCTATTTTGCATACCGTGTTTATATAGTATTTGATCAGTGTGTTTGTATCATAAACTTATATTGCGTTTATAATGGATGACGTAATTTGTTAATTAATTAATAATTTATAGTATATATGTAGTTCCTTAATTATGTACAGATCCTATTTTGTTATCTGAACGATAGAGTTGGATTTAGTATGTGAGTAATGTTAATATAGATACAGTATTAAAAATTTTTATGGTATTTTAGTACCAAAATTTGATGTGAATTCTGGCTTATCAAGTCTTTTTTGGTTTATATTTTTGTAGAAAATTCGGCTGTTTGGTTTTATTATGTTTAATGTGAAATTTCGGCTGTTTTCTTGTTAACGTATTTATTTTCTGAGATAAAGTAATGTCAGTTTTCTTATGTTAATTTTATTTAATTTATTTTTGAAGTGCTATATTTCACTAAATTATAGATGACCGTTTATTTTGTTATTTGACAACGTAGGCTGGATTTGGGATGTAATAAGCTGTTTCCGATAAAAGATATTTATCTGTATATAATTTTTGATAATATTGTCGATTGTATGATAATGACCTTTAGTGGATTTTAAATATAATTCTGACTAGCTTTATTAGCCTTAACTGGCGATGAATTTCTGGTATTCTGACTTGTAAATTTTTTTAATACGGTAATTTTATTTATTTTATTTTTTGAAGAGCATGTTTTTTCATGTGTTGTTTTATATTATATAGAAAAGGCGGCGAAATTTTTAACCGGACGCGCCAATATGTGGGCAGTCTGGTTTCCGGCTTTAGTATATAGTTAATAGTTGGACCCGTCATGCACAGGTAGTTACTAATTTATTCATTAATTCTAAAAAGAGTAAATAAATTATAATTAATATTGTCAAGATTGAATAAACGATTGTATTTTATATATGTTATACAATATATAAAATTTGTTATAACGGTCTAATATTATTTATGCATGAACTATTAGTCCAGACCCGGCCATGATATAGTCCAGGACCCCCATGCTGGGTCCTGAATATTCAAGGTGCTGATCAATTTACATGATGTTTATAAATTTATTGTAATTAATATGAACGGATAATATTATATTATAGATATAATAAAAATTTGAGTTTGCAAATTTGCTAAAAATAGATTCTGTTTAAATGTGTTACGGAAGTATGTCATGATTATATTAATATTTTTAAATAGAAGAAACTTCAGAACGTAAGTAAGGATATTTTATTCCGTAGGGATAGCTCGGGTGGTGAAAGCATCACTTTTCCTTGTTTGGCCAGGGATCGAACTCATCTGCGCATTATATTCAGGTTATACCCCCCCTCCCACTGTAAGTTCATGAGATAGGATTTGTGCAGGTTCCACCCGTTACCTTACTGTGTAAAAAAAATATATGTATTTACACCAAAAAAAAACACAAATAATTCAATTAAATGCTTGCGGTACTTATTTTATTCCTGTAATTTGACTAAATTTCTTGTCAAAGGATTCGTACTATTCTTAAAGTGAATCTTCTAAATTTATCATAAATTAAGAATGAGTATAATCACATGTTTATAGATTTTAAGAGTCCAATCTAATGTTAAACTTGATTTTACAATTCTCATTTGTGTTTTATAAATATTACGAGAATATCTCCGGCAGTATCAATGTTCATTACGTATCGTAAAAAAATAATATATTCCTTTTATTACGTAGATATATTATAACTCTGTCTTGACTAAATTTTCTTCAATATAATGCATTTTGCTTAGCTGTTATGTATACACTAGATTGATTCACATATTGAAGTTATTCCTTCTGTAATTCGGACATTGTTCAATACTTTCCCGTACCTTCTCTCGCTAAAAACTTACTTACACTGTTACTATTTAATAAATATATAATATTTATTTATAAGAAGAATGTTCTTTTAAAAGAGATCATTATTTATTATTATTAGCACAAGATTTAAATAATTCAAGTATAAAATTTTCAAAAAAAAAATAAATAGGAAAGAAAATACGTTTGGAGGGAAAATATTTTAACCAGACGCGCCCTGTGGCCTCTGGTTTCCGCTTTATTATATAGTATGATTGATTATAGATTCTAATCAATCCGTAGATATGGTCTTCCGTAATTTGTGCAACTTTTGCGGTCAAAATCATGCTCTTGAATATTAACCCCAATTGTACTAATTACGAACCTCATACAACTTGCCCCTAGATTGATTCTCTGAATCAATTTTCAAGACTTGAATCAGGAAAATTCCTGTTGATATATTTCATAATTTTATTGATTTTTAAAAATATTTTGTAATTTTTGTTCATATCAATTGGTTAAAAAAATTAGCTAGAAGTCTCGTTCATTTAAACTAAAAATAGAAGAATAAATACATCATTTAATCGTACTCGAATATAATTATAATTTATTTGATATGAACTAATGAAATTATTGTGAATATTAGTGGTTAGAACTTAACCTTTCTTTTTTGATGTGTCCACTTTAGAGAAAGAAAAAAATGGAGGAATTAAATTAAAATAAAAAGGGGGAGAAACGGAGAAGGAAGGGATAGAATAGATAATTTAAAAATGGAACAATTTTTGATATTAAAATAAATAGCAGGAAGAGGAAAGAAGATTTAGTGATGGAAAAAATTCAAGAATGTGGAATATTTTAAATTTAATTACCGTTCTAATAATTTTTTCTTTTAAAAAAAAAATTAAGACGTGAGATTTTCTAAGGATGACATGTGTCATTGTATAGAAAAGATTGATATTAATGTGGCATGATATAAATAAGACAAATTAGGGGATTGTTTTTAAAAAATATTAGTATAGATAGTGCTTTTTCTCATTTTTTATTTCTTCTAAAAGTGACACTACACTATATATTTGATTTGATTTCACTATTTATTATTAGAATTATTTGAAAATAAGAAAAGTTATTTGATCTTAATCTCTTCTGATTAAATATCAGCTCCTTTGCCTCTCCAGCCACACTATAATTTAAGTAGGCCAACATATAATACATTCAGCACCCCTTAAAGTGTGGCCAACTCTAATAAATATAAAAGAATGTATTAAAAATATAATAACAATACAAAAAAATAACAATGAGTTTAATCTGTCTTCTACTCTCCTTCGTTCTCTGTGTCCATCATCAAATTATTCATTCTCCTCTTCAATTCTTTTGACCAATCATCATTACGCATTCTCAATATCTAATAAATAGTAACATAAGAAAAAAGTAACGCCAGATTATAAAGAAAAAGTAACCGCACAGACATATAAAGGAAAACGTAAACTGATAGTAAAGAAAGAATACAATTTGTTTTCACCAAAAGAAGGAAGTAAATGCACATCAATGGAAAAAAGTAAGTGCAAGTAAATGGAAACAAAATGAATAAAGTTTATCATCAATAATTTCAAAAAATCATTAAAGAAAAAATACAGTAATAATTAAACAAAGTAATATAGTCAAAAAAAGGTTTAAGGTTATTTCACCTTAAAAGGAACAGTAAATGCACCATCAATGAAAAGTAAGTACAAGTTTTAAATGGAAAAATAATTATACCTTCAATAAAATTTCAAAATTCTTTTAAGAAGGTAAACATAATAAAGAACAAGGTATAAAAGTTATTTCCTTAAAAAAAAGTCAAATGGCACATCAATAAAAAGTAGTACAAGTCTATGGGAAAAATAATGAAAAATAATTATCATCAACTAAATTTTAAAAATCCATTTTAAAAGAAAAAGTAGTAATAATAAGAAAGGTAATGATCTAGCAAAGAAAGTAACTTAGTTTCAAGCACTCAAATTTTCAATCACCACAGCGAAAACCCGCAACCAAAATCATCAAAATTAAGAACTTAACTGGCAAAGCGAAGAGAACAACCGAAGAGTGCTGAGAAGCTTCGAAAGCCGCTCAGGTGGAAACTGAATGTAAAGTGATGTGGTGCCATCGCGGTATGCCGTCATTTGCGCTTCGTGCGAGAGGAATTACGCTCCTAACGATGAAAACGCGCCTTTGACAGTCATAGCCACGCACGAGTGAATTCACTTCTGTATTATAGGGCTCAGGCCAGTTTCTTCATAAAGAAATCGCACTCGAAATTGAAAAAAACAAGGTAAAATATCACAAAAAGTCAATTGACATTGAAGAAAAACGTAAAGGGAAACTACCAATGAGCAGGTCATCATATGTATTCCCCATGGTACAACTGCACAAGTACCGAACTACCATGAATCTACTGAGTTCTGATTTTTTCTTAAAAAATAAAAAACGAAAATCAGTTAAACAACTCCAAAAATCACAGAACAATCAATAAAAATGCAGCAAAGAGACACCAAATCTGCCAATGATCTAAACTATATAGTAACCGCAGATAATACGTAGCGGTGGAATCGATGTGGATGTACGTGCAAATAGCAATAATGTGTGAATAATTGAGCAAGAGAAAGGTGTTATTAGTGTGAATCATAGCCTAGATCTAAGAAATGAAAGTTGCAAAAGGTAGTGAGATGGAAGAGATTGAAATGAGAAAAAATGGAAAGAGAGAGAAAATAAAGAGGCCGAAAAAATTGAAAGATGAAGAGATATAAAATATGAAGTTATGCGGTGCCTGTGCAATTGATTATTTTTATTTTATTTTTTATTTTTCTTTGGTCACACCTAAAAAATTTGAATGTGGCAAAGTCACATATAAAGTTTGTGTAAACATATTTACGGAGTACAACGTTAAATCATCGATCTACTCCATCCACTCAGAATCTGATGCGAATGCCCATTTTGGGTTTTTATATCTCTACTGAAATTAATGAAAGAATTGAATGCTCAATATTAATATTATATTCAAAATATGAGTTAGAAAAACCACATAAATATATTTAAATTATTCAAACATTCTCTGATCTTCATTGTCAAAGGATAAAAACTTTAATATCTAGAAATCATGAGCGTTAGAAGATAAAATCCGTTACATTACATTGGGCCAAAAAGCTAGTTTAAATCCATTAGATCTTTAATAAGGTTTGTGGACTTTCATATTAACATGTCCTTAATAAAATTTATAAATAATAAATTGAATTTTATTTTTATGTTAATAAAGAAAAGAGAATTAATATTATAAATTTTCAAGGACATTCTCAATGTTATTTATTTTTATTAATCCAGATGTAGCTTAATTTATTATTTATTAATTTTCTTACAAGATCTGACGATAGGTGATATCACATTCTTTTTTTTTTTGGAATTTTTTTCCATATTAGTTATACGAGTAACCCAGTCATGGTTGGTCGAGAACTTTCTAGCCTTTCCCTTAAAACAAATATATAAAACAAATCTTCTATTTTAAAATAAAAACATGAAATAAAAATAAGTAGGATTTACTTTAAAGATAAACAAAATAAAATTAAGTAAAAAAATAAAACAAAAATCTCTACTTTTTAAAAATTAAAACCTATATTATTATACTTTGTATAAACTAGATTACCACTTGTGCCTTAATTCACTTAGTTTATTTTCGTGCGATTGCAATATTTAAATTATTTATTATCATACTATTTTATAATTAAATGATGGATGAAAGTTGATTACTTCAGTGTGTTAAAAATTTAGCATGGGTTTTTTTCGTAATGCATCATATTATATTAGCTAATAGTTTATAATGGATTTTTTTAAAAAAAAAAAATTTGAGTCTTTATATCTTGAGTTTTCTGGATTAAATTATTTATTTTTTGAAAAATTATAATTTTACTTTGTTTTGATATTAACTTATATGTGTTTAAAGATCCAGATCATACTTAATTTTAAATATTTTATTTATATATCTAATTATCTTGATAAAAAAAATATAAATTGAATTACCTTTTTACCTCAGTGTTTTCTTTTCTCCTCTCCTTTTCTCCTTGGCTTTCCTGTCTCCTTCTTGCCACCACAACACCGTCCATTGCTCCCTTGAACTCCTGGTCACCGTCCCTTAACCAACCACCCTGCAACATATCGAACCACCACCATTCCCACAGTACCGCCGCAGACTAACCACCCATCACTGCCGCACCACAAGGCCCAAACGAACCACTACACCGCAAAAGCCTGCAGCTACCTCATCTCTGTTCATTGCTGCTTCAGCTCTCACTTTCTCTCTTCTTCAATCTCTCCATACCACGCAAACTTCTGACAACTTTGAAGTAAAAAGAGATGATGATTGATGGACATGGATGTATTGTGCTACTTTTTGGAAGCTAAACAAATTGACATTGTTGAAGTACTTGAATTATGAGTATACATACTATATCTCTTTTTCCTTATTTTGCTAAACATAAAGTTGTGTTCTTTTGGGGTTAAAAAAGTCGTGAATTGCAAGAATTTTTGGGGTAATAGCGAAAATAATGAGGAATGAGAAGAAGAAGAGCTGATTAGGCTTGTTAGGGGAGAAGAAGTATGAGGTTAAATGAAATGGAGAAAAACTATAAATTGAAAGAAAAAGGGAAGAAAAAAGAGAAAAAGACGAGAGAGAGTAATGGAGCCTGGAGAATGAGAAGAAAGGGGGAAATGGTGCATTAAAGAGGTGAATGGAGGATTTACGAGAAGAAATAGAATAGAAAGAAGTGTGAAATAGGGAAGGAGATGAGATAAAAATAAAATAACGGCTGGTGGGCTCCACATAAACGGGCTCTTTACAGTTTGGTCTTCAAACGTTACAAGGTACAAATCCACTAAACTATTTGGCAAAATTAGGTATTTAATAAAATAATCCTGAAATAGTATTTATTTTCAAAATTTTGCCCAGGTATTTATCCCAAAAAATCCCAATTATTTATGAATGCTATCAAATGCTGAATTATGACTTTTATGTGATTGTAAGCATACTTGAATTTAATTAAATAAACACCTTGATTCTTGTTGTTAGAAATAATTTTACTTCGTAAGTTTTTGACGAGAATTTTAGTGAGTTATTGTCATACAATTAATTTGTTGTTTATATGTATTAGTATTAACTCGGCTAGCATTGGTCCAGGCCAAATTACAGTTTACAATTCAAAACAAGACTAGACAAAAATGTAAATCACGAACGCAACGCTAAAAATCAATATCAATACAAAGTGAGATATAATGATATAATTTTACCTGAATTAATTGTGAGAATTTTATATGGAATTCGAAAAATACGTTATCATATGAGAAACGGATTCCATGACTCAGTACTAGAATGAATCAAGTGATAGATGCTCAACAATGATGACGTTATTTGAAGTTCAAGAGAAACTCGTTTACGAGGAAATATATTTCATAGAGTTCACAACTTCCTTAAAACATTCATAGCCTTGAAATTCTTAAAATTGTTTTTTAGGGCAAAAAATTCGAAGCGAAAAAATTCTAAAAATACAAAAATTTACGCACGTTGGAAGGATGACGAATTAGCATTCATCCTCCTGCTCACCGGTTAACAGCGCGTCGGTCCGCGGGGAAATGTCCCTTACAGACATGTTTGTCGCGTTACCTATCAAAATCACCTTTAAACTAATGTAATGCAGTCGGTAACAGAGTCGAATCACAAGGAAGTATAACAATTAAATTATTACTAATTTAAAATCTTAGATTGTAAAACGACCTTTGATGAATTTATTGATACTAATGAAAGCAATGAATTAATAAATAAAACTTAATAAACTAAGAGTCTAGAGGCTATGTTCACATAATAACAGCAATTAACAGATATTGGGTATCACGATTTCCAATAGCACATCCGAACAGAAGAAGTTCTCTCGAATCGAATACCATTAGAATACTCCTAACCGTTCATTCAACCTATGATAGTCTCGTTCTACCTATTGACGTAGATCTTGGTATTAAGTTTTAATCGCTAGATCTAGAAAACCGTGACTAATCTAATTATGAACAAGTTACGTGGGTGCATACCTTAATTGAATACATGAAAAAACAATCAATAGGAATCGATAAATTGCCAAAGTATATTGATCAACCCAACATACTATCTATGATTGTTATAGAATACCCAATTGCCCTTAGGAAGGAAACTACTTTCACATAATTAACTCATCAAAACAATGAATAATAACCTAAGAATAAATCTAATAAAAATAATAATAACAATCACAATTATCATGCAATAATAACAAATAATAAAGAGAAATCAATGAAATACCTTTGAATGTTGAATTATATGGAGAAATAAAACTGGTGCAATGTTGAAAAAAGAGAGTAAAACATAATTCTAAAACTAAAACTATCTATTCTATTGAAGTTACCATCAGGATCTCTCTCTTTAAATACTTACGTCTTCACAAGATAGATGGCTTGATATAATATAATTATATCCTTATGAATAAAAGCCCAAGAAGATAATTAAAATCGGCAAAATCGAGCCTGAACCGATGGATTAGCAAAATACCGATCGATTCGGGTAAATCGCGGGCAAATTCGCTGGCTATCTTCCGAAGGCCATATTCAGCTCTAGTGGTCCAATAGGATATGACCTATCGAATCGAAGCTCTCGGACAGTCTAGTTTCAATGCAGGCTAACTCACCATGTCGACATACAAACGTGACTTTTATCACCAAAGAGTGAGCATATGTCAAATCAATGTGCTCCACAACGATTTCGGTAGCTCCTCCTTATCCTTTACTCTCCTCCTAAGCTCCGTAGTGCTCGCAAACGAGTCCAATCACTCAAATCAATCGAAAGCAACCTTTAAAATCATTAAAACACTAAACAACCATTAGTAGCAAACGAGAGGCCTAGAAGGCCAAAACACCATTCAATTACAAGGATGGGGAAAACAATATACTCAATAAACATGCACACAACCTAGAGCTTGTAACGCAAAAGTCTTCATTGAGATAGCTCTCATCCAGTGTACCTATGAACATTGATGCGAAGATTGAAACCAATCGCCTCACCTCTTGCACCCAGAACTCATGAGTCAATCGAGTGATGTTACGAGTCGCCCTCGAAATCAGGTTAATCCCAACTTTGCCACCCAATATTAAACCCCTCTCCTCAGAAACCGTCAACCACATTGTTGACCTCAATCTCCACCACGAATCACCCTGAGCTCTTTACGGATCGCTCCTTGAGCTCGAACGATCGACGTGTCACACGGGAATATTACTACACGTCATGGACTTTAGACTCTGCTCCTATGGAAGGCCCCACCTTAATTGCTTTCGAGCTCGCAAAGGTGCTTGCAAGGAGGCACCTTGAAGCATGGCGATGATTGTCATACAAGAGTACATCGCTTGCATTGATGTTTGAGAAAGGCTCTTAACTACAGCAGGTTCTCAACCTCAGCACGTGCGAGACGTATGTAGCTCGTGCCTATGAAAAAAATTCTAAAATGTGGAGTTTTTTTTTTTCAGGACAAAATTAAAAATTGAGTGTTTTTAGCGTTTAAAGATTTTTTTTGCCCTGGAAAAAAAAACAAAAGTCACTTTAGGATTTCAGGGCATACCGACAAATATGGTATTTAGAATAGTAGTTGAAATTAGAAGCTTATTGAATAATTTCCAAAAATCGATCAAAAATTTTGCGTCAATCTTCAAGTACTTACAACTCTACTATAGGCAAAAATACGAATCTTGTGATTGTGTTTATAATGCCCAACAAAAAACGCTTCTAATATACTTTTTATAACAAAACTTATACTTCAATAGCGTTTGTGGCATTTAGTTTTTTTCCTTTGAACCTTCAATGGGCAAAGTAAATAATCGCTCTGATAATAGTGTATCTTTAAACATCATTGATATTTTCAGTAGTGTTAGTGTTTGTTTTTTTTTTTCCAATCCTTTCGACATTAATGCTAACCATCTTTGTCGTCACTAACACCACATCATAAATAGAAATTGATGTTTCAGTGGGAACAACTACCTAGTTTTGGATATTTGGTAACTCACCACCATAGCACTTAGCAACAAACCACCCCCTGCGCGTTTGCAAACCACCCAATAACCATGCAAACCACCCCACCCCCGAAACCACCCAACAATCCCTAGCACCATTCGAGCATCGCAAACCTTGTGAATGTAGCGAGTCACCTTCTCTCAACAACATCCCAAACTCGCGAATTTTGCCTTGCGAACTGTCTAAACTCATGTAGGCAAACCCAATGACCTTTTAGCAATCTGCTATTTGGTAGTTTTTATGGTGGTGGGTTTGAATTAGGACATTTAGGTTCAGTTTGTGGGGTTTTCGTAATGGYGGTGGGTTCGATTTTGGGCGAAAAGTGGAGGTGGTGGATGGAGGTTGGTGCGGCGGGCTAGCGGTGGTAGTGGATGGTTAGGGTTCGAAATAGGGCTTAAGGGTCGAATTTGGTGGGGATAGGGGTGGCAGACTGACAGTTAGAACTGGTTATTGGTCAGGTCAAAGCATGTCACTAGCGGTTCGGGTCAGAAGCAGACTGTGCATACCCCTTGACGGGTCAGGGACAAGTGCGGGTCCGTCTAAAATTAAAATGGGCTTATTAACGGGCCAAATTACTTATAACAGTTGTACTCTTAAAGCCACTAAAAGATTCCAATAACTCGCAACACTAATGTATTATTATTATTATTACTACTATTATTATTATTATTATTATTATTATTATTATTATTATTATTATTATTATTATTATTATTATTATTATTATCTAATTAAAAAGTGAAGTCCTGAACTAGTAAACAAAGCAAACCAACGAGCAGTAAAACAAGTACAAAACCATTATGATTGAAACATCCAACATCCAACAAAATTCCCGAGAAAAAGATTATAAATAACAGATAAATAAATTGAGTAATTCTTGCAAACAAACATTGTAATTTAAGAGGTCGAGAATATCCGATTGAATACCGTGTTGAAGATAGGGCTTTGAATTGAAGACGCTTCAATTCTATAGCCATTGAAAGATGACGATGAGATTGTGCTAATTTTTGAATAAGCCATGGAAGCAAATTATGATTTGGGGATTTGAAAATTAGGGTTTATGGTTTTCGAAGGAGAAGAGGATTATTGTTACTGGTTTAACTTTGAAATTGTGGTTGAATTTTTGTGTAAATGATTGTAGAACAAATTGCTACCCATCACCAATGATGATTGATCAGAAATGTGAAGAGAACTTTTGGATGAGAGAGAAAGTTAAATTGAAAAATCGAAATTGGAAAACTGAAATGACCCTTTAATTTTACTTTGAATTAATGGGCGTCACTTAAAGCCCAACAGTGACCCTATAAATCATAGCCCTTCAGTGACCCTATCCATTAAAAATTAAAGGGTTTATGATCTTAAACGTGACCCGATCATATTCTTAATGGGTTGACCCTGTGTCCTGTCAATAACCAGACCTAGTGACAATGAGTGTGGTGGCGGCTAGGATAGTGGTTAGTGGTGGTTGGATTCGAAGGAGTTGCGTTGGTGGTGACTGATTTGGTGGTTGGGGGTCAAACTCCAAAAATGGTGGTTGGACTCCAAGAATCCGAAATTGGGTAGTGATTCAATTTTTTTTTTGAAAAGTAGGCTATTGTTTTTTTTTAAAAAAAATACGTGTAGTTTTAAAAAATGCAAAAAAAAGTGTTGCCTGAACAATTTTTCCAACTTTTAATTCATAAATAGATACAAATAAAAATACTGTGAATTGTCGAACTCTAAAGATTATCAATGGTTGAACCAAACGTACTTGTATATGAACCATCATGACCAAAACCCCATCTCTATTATATAAGTGAAGGGGGGAGGAAGATGGGTCCCCCTTCAAAATACAATTATACCCTTAATAAAATTAAATGTCCTTTTTATAAAAATAAAATTAAATTTAAAGGTCCATTGCCATATTAAATGCAATTTTCTAATTCTTGCCTATATATTGAAGACGGAATAAAATTTGAAATTTAATTAAATGTTCAATGAAGTTGAATTATTGTTTTATACTAGACATGTTAGAAATGAATTGTGCATGAAAATTGAGTAAAAATTAGTTCGACAATGTAACTTAATTAATAGAGGAAAAGCGAAAAATTTAACATGAATTTTTACTAATACTTAATATTTTAACCTAACTATAGGTTGATTATCATTTAGTATTGTACTCTCTATTATGTTATCAAACTTTTCTACTTTATCAAAACTTTACACAATTTTTTTCCATTTTATTTAAGCACAAGGTTTCCTCCATTTTATACATCTCACTTTTAATAATATATTTGAAAATTTATTTACAAACAGACTACAAACATACTTAATTAAAGATGCAATACAAATAAAATTAAATTTATTACAAATGTTTGTAACACGAATAATAACTAATTGATGTTTACAAATACGTTAGTTTGATATGCACGCATTGCGTCAAAAAAATACTAGTTATATTATATTGAACGTCTCGTTGAACCTTTGCGGATTGTGTGACCTTTGAACTAAAATTTAATTTTCGAGTGGATCAGACTAATGATAATCATCTCTATCGGACTCTTTACTTTAAGGGAAGAGGGCAAGGGTTCGAATCCGGGCAAAACCAAAACAAAGTTTCGATTTTCTTAATCTACTCCACCAAATGCCCAAATCAGAACTTACCCGATTAAACATACCTTCTCACCCCCACAATCTCCAACACAACTCTACTCGCCAGCCGACTCGCGTCACACCTCACGCGTCACCCCTGAATGACGTCACCGGTATCGCCTGACGTCTGACCGCCGCGTTCCGCCGCCGACCTCGGTCTTTCGCAGTCGGAGGCTTCTTCTTGGCTCGCAGAGTTGTTGATTGATTTTCGGACTTTTGGTAAGCTTTTTTCGATTTTCTTTTGCTACTAAATTTGTAGTTCGATTATCGATTTTGTCACTGATTTCGATTTTCGATTTTTTTTGAGTCATGTTAGTTGTTACTGATTGTAATCAATTCGTTTGTTTGCATTTTGTTAGTGTGATTTATTTGCAATTCGTTTGTTTGCATTTTACAATTCCTTTTGCTGTTGTTAGCCATTAGTTTGATTTTGATGATTTGTTCGCATTTTTTTTCAGTGTGATTTGACTCCGTTTTATATTTTTATGTTTGAGCTTTGTCTTGGACCTTTTTGTTTGTTTATGTATTGTTACAAAATCCGAATACTGATTTTATATCCGAATATCCGGTTTTTGGATGAGTTCGAACCCTGTGATGCACGTCGTGGATCCTCTAACCATTTCAGGTATCGAGGGTGGTTTCCGTGTGCTAGTTCGAGTAGATAGGTTTAAGATGGAGAGATCGAAACTCCAAGGTCAAAATGTTTGATGATGGGGTTAAATTACATTAGCATAAAAGAGTGCGGGGCTGAGATTTTGAGCTGTAACATAAATTTTTTATTATAGGCCTTGATCTAAAATATACTTTTTTAATTAATTAGATATCTTTTTTTTGTAGTATTAAGTATTACTTATTACTAACTCATATTTCAATGATTTATTCAATAAATTCTTCAGAATTATAGATGAAATGAAATATAAACCGGTTTGAATGGAATTTGTTCAACATCTTTGGCTTGCTATAATGCTAGTGAATTAATTGGAAAGGAGTAACGAAAAAAAAATAAGATTAATTGGAATTGGAAAGGGAAGAGAATAAGGGGGCTTTTTTAGATCTGAGAGAAAGAGAAGAAGATGAAAGGGAGAAGTCGAAGAAAAAAAACGAAGGGTCGGAAGGGATGAAAATTGATAACTGATAACAAAGACAACAAGTGCATAAGATTAAGGATTAAAAGAAATAAAGAAGGGGAAGAGAAAATGGGTCGGTGCATGCACCAATTGGCTTATATGTGCATTTAATGATGTACTGGGTCGGTGAACTTTGATTACTCATTACTGTGAGATTTTAATGAGGTCAAAAAAAAAGGAAGAAAAATCGAGCACCAAAAGAATCAGAACCCTTGCTTTTGTGTTTTAAAATATTGCACCTTATAACCACCAAGCAAAGACAATATCCTTATTTTTACTGACCTATAATATATATCTCGTCTTTTGAGTGAGCGCCCTCTGAAATCCGCAGCGCCTGCCGCGAAGAGCGCAGTGTCGTGTGCCAAGCGCCGCCCTGAGCATAAAGAGTGTACAGAGGAAAATGATGCTATGATTGATTTACTGATAAGCTGATTACTAGCAATTATTAAAACTGATGTTCCTTATATATATGATTATACTGTTAGATCTTTCGGCTTTTTTTTTGTGCGGTTCCTTTCCATAAACATCAAATTTGCGCTATGCATTGATGTTCATTGTTAACTTTCCCTTGACTTACTTCTATTCTCGAGGAGAATTTTTCTCTAGATAATTCACCCGGACCAAGGAAATATGTTTTTTGAATTTTTGTTTCTTATTTCTTCCGCAGTGGTCTTTTGGGGCATGCATTCTTTGCATGTTCATGTGGCAAGTTCTACTGCGAGTCGTGTTTGGTTTCAAATCTCTTACTCTGATTCCTCATTTTTTGGTTTTAATCTCTGATTGTCTAATATAATTGCTATTGCAATTCGGTTTGACTTTGAAGCATCTTTTGAAATTATTAGATATGAATATTCTCTCAATAGAATAAAGCTAAAAGCGAAAAACTAGCTGCCTTTTAATACTTATTTAACATGCGTTTTTGTGAATTTAGACTTGTTAACTACCATAACACCCTTTGATTTCCGAGATACCTATTTTACATGCAAAGCTCTTTCCCAATCACTAACCATAGCTGTAAACCTGCAAGTATACTCGGAATAGTCAGGGGAATGACCTATTTTGGTTAATTCTCTAATATCTAGGAGTTAAAGCGAAGCATATGGACCGGATGACTCCTTTCTCGAGGAGGTCTGATGTTTTATTCTGCAAGGTCCATTTATAACGGGTTTAATAACATCACTCATCAGGAGCTTTAATTTAAACCCTTGCATTTTTTCCATCTTCAAAGTAGTGAAGATTCAATGGTTTCATGTACAGGTCTCATGTTCATGTACTCAGATGTTGGAACATTGCCATCTCCAAACTTTGTTTTGTTCCACCCCCGGTCTCTCTTTATTTATATTAGGGTTGAGCTTATATCTGGCTATCTATCCATTACCTTAACGCTCGTTTGGTTGTGGTAGTAAATGGTGGTAATGGAAAAAAATTTGTATGTAATTTTCGTGAAGAAATATGTGTTCATTCCCATGATAATAGAATTTCATCCCAAAAGGTCCAATTTTCTTCTTAATTTTTCATTCCCACTCAATACCACTCCCCCAAGTTGTAATGAGTGGTAATGAAATTTCTAAGAAATTGTGTCTCCATGGAGAGAAAAACATAAGATTGCCGCAAGATTGTTTCCCATGGAGATAAAGTTGTGAGTAACTTCATTCTCCATAGTGATTTAAAAAAGGTTTTCCCTATTTAAATTACACTAAAAATTCATTTCCATTCCCACTATTTAGTCCCAATCACCAAACGGGGCATGAGGTTATTGTGCACTCGGTGTTGTGGTGCGGGGCTTTTGGTCATGGTTTCATACTCTATGGAATAAAAGAATTAATCTCTTTGTTGCTTTTTTACGATCCCATTGTTGGGTACCAGACTTGATGCAGGGCTTGTTTAGGTCTATGGGTTCCCCTCCCTTTGAGCTAGTTTTTGTGAGTGGTTCTCTTGTACACACGTATCAATTATTTTCCTTTTAGGCATGTATTTACCCTCTTAATGCTGAATAAAAATTCTATGTTATTGTTTTGAGATATTTAAAATGAATCCCCTTTATTTAAGCACTTAAGTTATATAGATTTTGCTGTGTGCTTTCAAGGAACAATAGCTTGGAAAGGTATAATAATGTATATTTTTTGGTTCTGATAAAGGTAGTTGTGTAAAGTAGGAGAAAAGTGTTCTARTATTGTGTGAATGTTATTGTAATATTATCCATGTAAAGAAGGAYGCTGTGGTTTCTTCTTGTTGAATAGTTCATTGTAAAACTTGATTGTGAAAAGTATACTAACATGAAGTACCTTTTGACACTGGTTTTTGTTTCATAAATCATAACTAGTGTTTGTGTGTGATGCATGCTATTGTAACTGAGCATAATTTATATGAAGTATTCAAACAAAATTATTATAATTTATAGGTTATTGACCATGATGATCAATTGTTTTTACATTAGATTGAAACAAGAATTCATCATAGAGTGATAGAGATGTGTTATTGATATTAAAGGGTAAGTAAGCATGTTGAGATAAGTCGCAACTGACCCAAAGGATCAAGTGTACATGGTGAGATTGGCGAATTATGTGGTCGGGACAGGGATGCTTAAGACAAGAAGTGGAGGCATTAACAAAATGATAGTTGCAAACTGTTTTAGGCATCTTGTATCATTTTTCTTGAATAAAAACTTAAGTATTGTAGTGCAATATCATTTCTTTGGCTAGGAATATCATTTTCTGTAAGTTTTACTATTTGCTCATCTGTCCTGCTGGAAACATTTTCTCACAATTTTGACTGGACTTTTCTTCTGTGCTTTAGGTTGGTCATGTAATCATGGATGTCAGAAACTATGTATCCAATGATTGTATGCCGCCATCTCATTTGAAAACAAATAAGGTGTCAGAAATTCGTCTTTGATGGGCAAGAGAGAGTAACTGGGCGTGCTGTTGCTGCTGATAAGTTGCCAGAACATTCCTCTATTGAAGGGAGAGATAGAGTTGCTGGTCATGCTCCTATATCTGATGTTGATATTGATCTTAGAGAGTTTATTTTTGGTGATGCATTTTCTTCGTCGGGACCATCCAAAAAACTTTTGTACAATTCGTGAACGAACTTATGGAGCATCAGCTTTTGCCCAGAAGATATCATTCTTGGTATTCACGAACTGGGTTCATAGCACAGAAGTAAATGATGATGGGTGTCTCAGTACCATTGACTACGAGAAACTTCTGCATAGGTATCTACCTAATTGATATTGCTTTGCGTATAGCCAGCTGTGTGTTTTGTGAAGGCATATTAGACATTGATTCTGTTTAAAGAAAATGTGAATTCACAACCACTACATTAACATTAGTTACTCCATATTATCTTTATCACTATTACTATGATTGGTGTGTTATTATTTTCTTTGAGGGCTTGTTCGTGATCGTTTTTGTTTTCAGTTATTTAAAAAACCAAAGAAAAGAAATAAAAAAAGTTGTTTGCACTTTTTTATTTTTCAGTTTTCAAAATTATCACGATTCCAATATGTATAGGTCATTTTTTGGTCATTTATATGATGATAAATTGTTTAAATATCATATGACTTTAAAAACAAAACACTACAGTGGTGCGTCAAGAGTCTGCTGTTGTAAATAGTAGGGACTAGACACTAGGCAGATTTGCATTGCTACTTGGGAACATTTGGACTGTCTATCTCACCACGGCATTTCAAAAGCGTGACTCAGGAGTTTACTATTAATTTGGCAAGAGACATTACCAACTGAAGCCTTGTTCTATTGAATTTTGATAGAATGTCCATTTCTAATGTGCTTCTTCTTTGTTACAAAATTGCAGAAGTTTTCTCAGTACTGCAAATATCTTAAAATTGAGTCTATAGCGAAGGGGTTTTCTAGTACTATTCTAGAGCATTATTGGTTTTGTTGGATTTATTCTTTTTTAAATTAAGAAGTTTGAGGTGGGTGGACTTGATGAGGTATTATAGTAAAAATCTATGGTAATTCGCTGATATCCTAATTGTTCTCTTGTTAGATGTTATGATTAAGAGTCTAAGAGCTGCTTTTCTTCCTTCTTGTCAACAGGTACCCCCACATTGCAAAGGATCATCTTGGTAGACTTTTGAACAGCTGATGTTGAGCTCACCTAGTCTGTCTCCTTTCTCGGGTCACGTCCATATGCGGCTGATGTTCACTTTGTTAGGACTGGTTCCTTTTCTCTTTTGAGTTGTACGGTGACTTAATTACTTTGCTCTCATTATTGCATTCTTATGTTTCTGTTGTTTTATTCTGGGATAATATATGTAATTATGTATATGCTTTGTCTATTTCTTTTTAGTTTCTCCTGTTCCAAACTTCCAATGTCTCACAAATCAGTATGCATTCGTTAATTGCCATTCGAAAATGGCGCACTACATAATTTTTTTTTTTGAGGGTATTAAGGTTTTTAAAAGTTGACTTGAAACATGTTTTACGTGTAATATCCAGTTTAAATGATAATTCTCATAAATCGTCCTGAAGGAAAGGCATCTTTTGACGTTGCAATGAAATTCTTCATAAATGAGAAATTTCAAGTCTGAATTAGAACTCTTGGTAACACCTTTAATTTGCCCTTGCTCTGTGAAAAGTATACTGCTACTGCTAGAGTGACATCATAACCTGATAACCATGTTATATTTTAAATCATAACTGTCATGTCACTCATCTGTGAGGTCGACCGATCTTCACAAAAAATTGTTCTGTGATATAGCTTTTTTGGTCTACACTGCCATGACAGTTTTAAGCTATAAATTTATGGTTATGGCCTCCATTTCCAGGTGATAGAAATGCAGAGAAAAAACAAGACAATCCTGTACCTCGCTACATGCTTGGCCTCATACACAAATTGATCAAGTCCATGCGTTGCATTTGAGGGCTATTGGTGGTGGTTTACTCGGCATCATCGTCCTTCATCTTACATGCTGCTTGTCATGCCATTGCAAAGCCATCAACAATGGTGCAAAAGATGCAAAATATAAGAGACTTAGGGACACCGGAATGCTTGTATTTGTGGTAACTTATCTATGTGTTTTGGCCTTTTGCTGATAGATAGGTGAATTGGAGACTTGGAGATGGGTGGGCTTTTTGCTAATTTCTGCACATTGATAGAGAAGAAAATATTAGCATGACCCATCTGTTTGATTTAACTTGATGATAACTTAAATTTTTCAGTGTGTTCTCTTTAATAATAAAACTATCTGTTGAATGGAAAAAACAACAAAAAGGATCCTAGGGCAACTCTTATTGCTATTAGATGACAAAAGGATTTCAGCTGTGCCTTTTTTATTCCTTTTTCTGTCCAGTGGGAAGTTAATTACCACAATTTTTAGTCCAACTGTCAGCCAACTGTATCGTTTACTTGGTGCTTTTATGCTATTGCTAGTAGTTTGCACTTTATGCATTTGAGGAATGGATCTTTTCTTACTTTGTACCTGCGACTGGAAAATGCAATTCTTTGTGTTGCGGTGATTTTCTTCCATTTCTATCTCATTTCAAGTTACCTGTATCTTGAGCTGTGGTGTAATTGCTGTTTGTGTTTTTTGCTTAGAGTTTCATTTAGCTTCTGGTTATGGATTTATTTTTTATTTTAGCATTTTTAAATATTTCATCTTTTGGTGTCGTATACTTTTTTAATACCATAGTTATTTTCCCCCTGTTCTGTAGCTATATTTGACAGGGCAGGCCGATATGTAATTACTGGATCTGATGACCGCCTTGTAAAAATGTGGTCTATGGAAACTGCATTTTGTCTGGCTAGCTGCCGTGGGCATGAGGTGAGTTTTAAATTCAAGCTTAGGCCTCATAAATATCGAGAAAAGTGTGATTGATTTTATTGTGGTTTTGATGGATTGAAATGAACTATTTGTGCAAGGGTGACATCACTGACTTAGCTGTAAGCTCAAATAATGCTTTGGTGGCATCTGCTTCAAATGATTTTGTTATTAGAGTGGTAAGCCTCCTAATTTTATTCTAAWTTTTTTTAATTGTGCATTTGATAGTCTTCTGAATACTAGCTATTTTGTTATTTTGCAGTGGCGCTTGCCTGATGGGCTTCCAATATCAATCTTGCAAGGACATACTGGTGCTGTTACTGCAATTGCATTTAGCCCGAGGACTGCATACCAACTTTTGTCGTGAGTTATATTCTGAAATTTATCATKGAAATTTTCTTTCGACATTATGCTTGTATCAATCATATTAGTGAGGGAAAATCTGTTTCTTTTTAAACAATTAGATATGTGGACATTATGGCTATTTCAGTTCATCTGTATTTTTTTGATGTGAACTTTTTAGATCTGATGTTATCAGAATTTTTCTGATTTGAACTTAATATAGGTTTTTTGTCCCCCTATTATTTTCTGATTGATCTGATTTTTTAATTATTATTATTATATATATACTTCCTCAGTTTCTCTATAATTGCACAAGTTTCTATATACGGAAATTTCATATTAATTGCACCACTTTCATTTCTTTCCTTTTATGGAATGGGGACCACTATTAAAATATTAATTCATCTCTCTTTTATGTGGGGATCACAATTAAAATACTATTTCTTCTACCACTACTTTATTAAAATATTCATCAAATACACCTACTTTATTCCTTTTTCTCTCTTTTTTGGTCCCCACCTACACACCTCATCACTCTCTATTCAAGAGTGGTGCAATTATAGAGAAACGGAGGAAGTATATGTGTGTGTGTGTGTGTATGTATATATATATATATATATATATATATATATATATATATATATATATATATATATATATATATATATATATATGTATATATATATATATATATATATATATATATATATATATATATATATATATATATATATATATATATATATATATATATATATATATATATATATATATATATATATATATATATATATATATATATATATATATATATATATATATATATATATATTTCTTTTTAAATAAGTACTACAATGCTTACAATGCTTAAATAAGTTGAACTTAACACAACCTTTATTGATTTGTTTTGTAGTTCGTCAGATGATGGGACCTGTAGGATATGGGATGCAAGGAATTCACAGTTTAAGCCTCGTATTTATGTTCCAAAGCCTATTGATGCTGGGACTGGTTGGTGTTTCAAGTAACATTCTTGTAATTTGGTGTGATTGGAGGGTTTATTGTGTTTTAAACCTGTTCTTTTGCAGGTACCACTAATCAGAATCATCAAATTACATGCTGTGCGTATAATGCCAATGGAACTGTCTTTGTGACTGGAAGCTCTGATACATTTGCAAGGGTAAACCTGACTCTCTTCTTTAACTGTAGTTTTGACTACCTTATTTGTCATGCCTTTTTCTTGTATCATCTAACATGCACACCATCCTTTGTTTAATGGTATCTTAAATGTGAAGGAAAGCTGTACTAGATAACTGTGATCCAGTGTAAACTTTTGTGATTAATATATTTGTGCGTGACAAATATCTGAAATACATGTACTTGGATGTGATTTTGTCATAATTAGAACTCCATGCACACAATAGCTGTTAACATGGGAATACGCTGGTTAAATGTGACATCTATATGATCTATCCCCTTTCTAATATTGCTTGCCAATGTTGGGACTTTCAACTCAAAGAATATATCATTATATTTTGATCTAGATTGATTGTGCTGCACCATGAATTCAGAAGTGCTCTTAGCCTGCATTTGCTGAATATGAGCTAAATTCAATATCCTATTGCCGATTGTCTGTTGTTGCAGGTCTGGAATGCTCCCAAGTACAGCGTTGATGATCCTGAACAACCATATAATGAGCTAGATCTATTGGCTGGACATGAGAATGATGTCAATTATGTACAATTTAGGTCTGTCTAATGCTTATCATGAATATAGTTCAATTCTAGCAGAAAGCAGTTACGAAGAGATATTTCCCTCCTGTTATTGCAGTGGTTGTGCTATTATTGCAAGATCAGTCACTGGCGAAGCTTTAAAGGATGATCAATCATTAAAATTCAAAAATTTGTGGTGGGTACTGCTTTTTCTTGATTATGTGAGAATGATCTTTGGTTGCAACCCATGTTGTGCAATTGAGCTTGGTCTAGTTATTATTTCTCAAGAGTGTCATGGCCCTAACATTACCCAAGAAAATTGTCTTGATCTCTGCATCATTTTTGTTTCCACAGGTACACTCATGATAACATAGTAACATGTTCTCGAGATGGAAGTGCAATCATTTGGGTGCCAAAGTCGCGTAGGTCACATGTGAGTTTCTGATAAATGAACCATCTTTCCCTTTTTAGAAAATCTTGAAGAACCTGCCTAAGTCATGTTTTATGATTTACTTGATTTAGTTCGAAGCAGAGATAGATTAAGTTTTTAAATTGATTGTATAGGCCTTCAAGATCTTTCTTTCTATTTCTCCGTAACATAAAAAGGAAAAAAAGCAAAATTTGCTATTTTAGGCTGTAACACAAAAATGCAACAATTTAAAACTTTCTGTTTTAGGTGAAAATTGTTTGACTAAATTACAAAAATGCCATTACTTAACCACATAACAATCTAATTAAAACATACCAAATTATCTTCACAAATTAACCAAAAATTGATTAAAGATAATAATTACCACCTAAATTCATCAATCATCAAACATCAACAATTCAACACACTCAACCACCACCACCACCTCCACCAAAAATCCCTAAGCACCATCACCTAGACCTTAACCACTGCAAAACCTCACGACAAACTGCCATAAGTTGATAGTGGGCTCATTTTCGTGGGTGCATTTGAAGGCTGGGGTTGGATGCTAGATTTCGTGGGTTTGGAGTTCTTTTCGACTTTCCGTTTGCTGGGGATTCAAAATCATGGGTTGGTGGTGCGATTTTGTGGGTTGGGATATCGTTGGTGTTAGATAATGGTTTGTTGTTGTCTGATCAGAATCTGGAGGTGTGATTTTGTTTGATTTTGCTGTGTCGTTGTGTTAGGGTTTCGAAGGTGGCAAGGTTCTTGGTTAGTTACTGTGGGGGTTAAATTGGCTGTGGTGTAGGTGTTGTTTGCATTGGCAGTGTGAAGGTGGTCTGGTAGTGGTTAGTGTGGTAGTCAATTACCCCACTTTATCTCTCCTCAAAAGCCTGATGTCACCCACCCCTTACATTATAATCATGCACCCAATTATTCACTACGAAAATCTTTTTCGGAGTCCCTGCCCATGAACAATGTTGTAGTTATATCGTTACGGAGGAAGTATTTTAGGATAACTAACCTGTGCTGCAGTACATTTGTTTTGTTATATGGTCTAAATTTCTCTGAAGCATTACAACACTTCTTGTTTTTGGGAAGTGGGAAATGTCTTTTTTGTTTCATGAAAAATTATGTTTAGGTTGATTTTGTTACACTCATTAGTAGTCTTACTTTTTTTGAAATTAATTGTTTTACTGTTGAAGGGGAAAGTCGGACGTTGGACCAAGGCGTATCATCTTAAGGTCCCCCCTCCGCCATTGCCTCCGCAGCCACCCCGTGGGGGACCACGTCGGAGAATTCTTCCAACTCCTCGTGGAGTAAATATGATTGTATGGAGTCTTGATAATCGGTTTGTGCTTGCAGCTATAATGGGTAACTTTCTGCTGTCTTAATCAAAGTACGCTCTAGTGTTTTGTAGAAGTATATTTTTTCCTGTCTTGTTTACATGTTTCATGGGTCTAAAATATATGCACCATGGTACATTGAGGTTATCTTTTGGAGGAAGGGGTCTAAAAACACAGTTACGTGCGCACATACGAAATAAAAGGAACCTCAAGCTCTCTCTCTTCTCCATGTTGTGGCACTTGAAAAGGACTGGAATCCTCAAACGTAAATGTCTATTTGTAGAAGGATAATTTTTAGACAACAAACACTCACACTCATACTCTTTCTCAATTTATATTACTTGCAAAAATTGACTTTTGAGGTGATTTACTAGTTATGCTCTGATAATATGAGTAAAAACAGTCATGTGACTGAGAGATATTGTGAGATCCATCTCAATTTTTATTTCCAAAATTTCAACTTTTCATATTCATTTACTAATACATAATTAAAGATGTCCAAGGTGTACATTGCAGACCATTCAACTCCAAGTGTAGCTAGTATTGTCAGACCTAGGAAGTACTTGGTGACCTAGCAGCATCCAATTTGCTCTGACTGATTTTTTTTTATGTTGTCAGATTGCAGAATTTGTGTATGGAATGCGGCAGATGGCAGCTTAGTGCATTGTTTGACTGGTCATGCTGAATCTGTGAGTGCTGATTAATCTTATCTTGTGAATGCAATTTATATGTTATGAACCCCTTCATTTTTGTAGACATTTATCAGATGGATCAGATTAATGAAAATGGTTGATAGATAGGGGGTTTATGTTAAAACTGTGAATGAAAAGAAGTTGGCAGTGTTGACTTTATGAATGCATAGAATTATTTGTTACAACCTTTCTAGGGAAGGTTCCGTACTTGTACAGAGTATTAAAGATCTTTTGAGGTGATTTGAGTATAGCAGACCCTCAATATTTTGTTATATATTTTTGGTTGCTCAAACATTCTCTCCAGCACTATTTTATCGATCAATCTGAACATTGAATTCCTGAATACTTAGACAGTCAGATTGGGTACTAGTGCTGAACAACTACTAGCCAATGTAAAATCCCATGAATTTTAGTTATATACTAATATTGGATTACACTAAAATTATGTTAGAACATGGGGAATGTTTATGGTCACTCCATATTTTTGAAACATCTCTTATAACTTATAAGTTAATTAAGGATTTAAATTTCAATTTCAATTAAAACAGAGTGTTAAACTGGTCATAGAAACTTTTGGATGGGAATAGGAATTTCACAAATAGCGTGTTTGAGTCAGATTCTAGCTACACATCACAAGCTGTGAATTGATTTATCTGTTAATCATCAGCCTTTTCTAAAGCATAGTGTATTAGTATGTCACATACTCCTCACATACTTGCTTAACAAATACCATGTTTGAGTCCACGTGAGGAGCAACTTCAAATTTCATTATTTAGACTTTCACATACTTGCTCACAGACAATGAGGCACATTTCTGAAATTTATGCAATAATCTCTAGTGATACACTCTGCTGGACAAACCTTCTATTCTCTCTATTTACAAACTATTAAGGAAAAATTAACAAAAATAATCATGCTTTTCTCATGTCTGCTCAAATTAATCCCACTTTTCGAATAACCAAAAATAATCCTAACTTTTAGTGCTATTTTTTTTAAAATTTTTTTTATTTAGGCCCGTTATTACCTTACTACTGGTTAATTTTACACTTCATTTTAATTGGTTCTAATTCAATTAATCTAGACTGTTTACTCACACGGGCTACCCAACTCTGGTATTCCCTTTCTTATAAATACATCAAAAGCTACCCAACCAAAGGTTCCCAAAGATCACAACAACCCCATGTACTTTGTTTTGTCTTATGGTACTCTCATGATCTCATTAATTCTCCTTGTCCTCTTGCTCACGGTTTGGCTTTGCCCTCCTAATGTAGATGATCAAGCCACGTGGCCTTCCTCCCATCTGATTCATTGCATCTCTCCCCCTTAGATGCGCCACCTTGTCCTCAAGGTGGAGAGTTGGGTAAGTAGTGGTTGATTAGTTCGGCATCCTCCCTTGTGGCTTCCTCTTCCACCTCGACCCTATTCACTTCCGCCAATAGTTCACCACGTTCGTACCGCATGGTAAGGATCATGGCCCTAAGCGACACTAGGGTTCTCTTAATGACAAATCACCATGCAACACTATCAGGTTGGTCTTCCAATTTGTAATCACGCATCCAAGCCGACAATTCGACCCGCTAGGTCCATAGCATCCTCTAGGGTATCAGTGTTAAGCATTCAGATCTCTGCCTTAACATCATCTTTCAGTCCATTTATGAAATGTCCCAACTCTGGCATGCCGAGCACTAAATAAACTTCTTCCTATAATCGAGCACGGTGGTCTCTTGCCGCACCACCAGCCACTACTCCTAGAGTGTTCTGGCTTTAGTCGGAAGGAATWGCCTGAGCACTCTAGACTTCAAACCTTCCCATGTGTGTATGGGTTGTCTCATTGGAACCACCWTAGAGCATCCTACTTGGCCACCACCGCCGCTRCCATTTTCTCCTTCTCATTCAAGTAATAAAACCCAAAGTTTTCTCCCCCCGAATCCACCCGTTTGGGTCGCCCCATCCAGTGTTGCCCACTTCCCCACCGTTGAAGGGTCCGTTGGGACGTCCCTGACCCTCATTAGAACTTTGTTCTCCTTGCTCTATTTCCACCCGAACTTCCTCGTGGTTGTTGGTTTTGTTCGCTGCCACCATGACCTTAAGTTCTTCGAAGAAACGACAGTGATTGTCGCAATAAAGTYGCCACCCGAGCCTTGTGATTCTCTCGAAAACAGTCGTRCCTCCAACTCTTGCACCGCGTCAATAATGTTTCTTTAGAGTTTTTTCTTGGCTCTATCTTTRCCTCCATTCTAGACTATTCTGTTCGATTCTAGGTATCTGCTCCTCCAACCGGTCACATCTCTGGTTTGCCGACACCATCTTTTTCGCCGCCTTCACATCCTGTGCACCACCTTTATGACCACTTGTAACGCATGCTCACTCCCACTCACTGTTAAACAATTGGTTTATTATAAAAGGAAATTTACAGTACAATAATCATTTATCGATCTTCCCAAAATTTCCACTGAACTTATTCACCAAAATAAACCCAACTTAGCACTTCATATTGTATTATTGCACCCGATGATTGACCTGCTAAAACAGGTTCAATTTTATAACTTTACAAAGAAGTTATATATAACATTTAAAAATAACAATAAAACTATTAACTTCCCTCTCCCACCAGCACCCACTAGACGGTCTACACCACTCTCCTCAAACGACCAATCCCCACACCTCCTCGCCACACCACAACTTGACCCACTGCCACCACACTCCGCCACCTCTACTTCCCTCTCTGCCAGACACGTAACCCCCACCCCTTGACTTCTCCCACCCTATTCCAACCCCCCTAACGAACACCCACTACAACTACCAATCACCAATCACCGCAATGAACACACCAGACACAACCACCAAGCACTCACGCCCAAATTCCCCATCGGCGCCGAACCCCCACTACCTTTCAACCCAATCCCCTTCGAACTTCCGGCTTCCTTTGGACTCACACCTTACCTTGAAACCGTGAACTTCAACCACCGATCCATGTGAATTCGTGCTGTTGGTGTATGGATTGTGTGTGGGGTATCGAATACAATTCGGTGGTGTGGTGGGTTCGAAGGTCATTCGTGTTGGTGTATTGAGTTTCGAATTGGCTGGGTTAAGAGTTGGGGTCCCAATCGGGTGGTGGTTGGGAACGTGGTTGGGGTTGGTGTGGTTGTGGTTTAATGGTTGCGTAGGTGGACGTATGGTGATTGGTGATGATTGGGTGTGTTTTGTACGAAGGTGGTGTTTGTGCGAAGAGTGGCGGAGGTGTTTGGAAAGTGGAGGTTTAAATTAATTTCTTTAAAAAGATAATAATAAATAAACACAATAATAATAACTGCTAAAAATCAAAGGAAACCTTGAAAATCAGGTAAATTCTACACTAGGATCATTTAGAGCACATGGAGGCAAGTTAGGGATTATTCTAGATAATTCACTAGCTAGGATTAATATGGGAAGACTCCATGAAGTTGGGATTATTCATATAAATTTTTCATTATAAAATTATGCAAATAAGAAATAAGGTTCAAATAGAGGAGAAGAGTTGTTTTCATTCGAATGTAACGCTCTTAAGCTACCAACCTGGATTCTGTCCTTATTTTACATCAAAAGTTCAACCCAAAAGGTGCCCAAAAGCTTCCAAAGATCACAATACCCATGTACTTTATTTTGTCTGATGTTATTCTCATGATTTCATAATTTCTCTCCTTGTCCTTCTCTTGCTCTATGGTTTTGGCTTTGCCTCCAAGGGAAGGCGATCAAGCCACGTCTTCAACCCCCCCCCCCCCCAAACATATACCACATCTGGTTCATTGCAGAGAGTAGGTGCTAGTTGGATTTGAGGTGTATGAAAGATTAAATTCGGTGGAATTGTATAAAAAGAAAATCACTTTGAGGTTTATTGGTGGAGCCAATCACTGTTCAAATGGACAAATGAGTAGACAAATTTATAGTTGGGATTGTATTGATTTGAGAAGTGGGATTAATTTGAGAAGATGTATAACGGTGGGAATGGTTTTATTGTTTTTTCCAACTATGATGGTCACATTACTGCAAGTCATGTTCTAACATTTTTCAGCCCTATTTATTCTTATAAGTACTAGTGTATATGATAATGTTTTTAACTGGAACTGCCCACTCCTCTTTTTTCCACTATATTGCTTCCTATCATCACCTCCTAGAGCTGAACTCAGCCGCCTGTTATTTTCCTTGTTCCATGCGTATTCATGGTTTCAGGTCAGGTTGCTAGTGATAGTGCCCTACATACCTCTCCCACCTAGACTCAAAGATGTTAAATTACGAATTAGACTGATAATGCTTCATTTCTGCCTTAGGTTATAGACTACGACTCAAGTTGAAGAACGCTTAAAGCCTAATTAATGCAATTGATTAAGATTTGGATAGTTCCTCTTGATTATGTTATTCTCTGGCACTACACATATTTCTTCTGGACTTAAATTGAGAAAATACATATAATTGCTCCAGCATCTAATTATAATTCTATCAACATATTTCAGATGGGAAGGGATCAGCTACGAGTCTGTCTTTGAAGAGCACATTTGTTTATTTTCGGCCGTAAATTCATCCCTAAGCGATAGTTGGATGTGCAACACTGCTTTTCGAAGGATTTATTCTCCGTGTTACAAATTTTGTACCTCGAAATCACTGTTGTATATTTCTTTCAGTATTATATGTTTGTGTTCTAAAAACCGAGAATAAGAAAAGATAGCTACGTTACCTTACCAGTACTCTCTAAATAAATAATTTTTAGCAAATGTTAGTCAAGCAGCAACTACGTTTTGGTAGCAATTTATTAGTGTTTCCGTAAATCCAATTATCATCTTCGCTGCGGAGCCCTCTGGACTTGATTACTTCCCTTGCGTCTATTGATCCTCATTGCATATACGTCTCTTTTATTTGTGGAAAATTTTTTGTTAACTTTCTTTGTAAATTAGGATGGGCTTCAATAGTACTACTCAGAGAAGTTGGGCAGATAATACCGCTAAAGCATGTCAAGTTTCCGCATAAACATCGACCTCGAACACCATGCCCAATGTGAATTTTTTGAAATGGTTGTGGCTATTTACATCTTCCTGTCTATTCTGTGTTCTGTCCATCTAAATGATTATGCCCATGACCATCTTATATTGTTTTTTTTTTTTGAAAATAAATACAAGATTATCCTCTGCAAGGAGATATAGCCACTGCTTATTCGAGGCCTTGGGAAATGTTTTGATCAGTATTGATTGATTTCGGCGCCGATTGCAAAAGTTAATTATGCGTACTCCACCCATAAAGTTTCGTAAATCGAAAAAATCCTCGTTGTGCACGATTTTGTCTTTGACTTATCTTTCACTGTCATTCATATACCGGGGTTGCCTCGGATCTTTTCGACCCTTATCACAACTCATATGAGACTTCGTTAGCAACACTTGTGTAATTTTTGAAGCTATGGACCTAAGAATAAAATAAATCTTCGTTACAATAATGATAATTTTATACTAATGTGCTATATTGACTGATTTCTTCTTCACTGGGAGTTGAATTTGAGCACATTATTAGTCAACTTTTACTTAGAATTTTTTTAAATTTATTTTTTTACTTGTCACTTCTGGACCTATTTTTGTACTACTTCACTCCAGCTGTATCATCACTGCAGTAAATAAATTTTTATGATCAATACTGATTTACTATGCAGAGTCACATATAGTCCGTACCAAAGAAACCTCTGGACCCTCTTTGTGACTCAAGTAAGCTCAAAGTATTTTTTACAGTATTTTGCATCTCTAAATTTATATTTCATTTTTTGAGAAAAAGGATTGTTATTTCAGCATGATTCCATATCCTGAACCTTATCAAAGTACTCAGCGCCGTCGTCTTGGACACTAGGGTTGAGTGCGTCCATCCAAATAAGATTTGCTATTGGCCCAGATTCTTAGTTGAAGGGATTACCCTATTGTCCATTTTCCAGATCAGAAGCAATTCTTATATTCCCGAACCTTTGGATGCTACTTTATGGAACCAGGAATGAAGTTATGACTGATGATGCAGATTCAGAATATGATCTGCTGGAGGATTTACTGGTGCTAAAGACAAGAAAGTTTAGTACCATCCTATATACGGAATCTGATGGCAATTGATGTCAAAAGCAGTAAAAACGGTCTTCGCCGATCCAAAAGGAGAAATGAGAGAGCTGAAGTAAGTCATGTGTTCCAGATTGTTATTTATCAATTTTTCCTAGTTTAATTTACTAGGATCAATTTATGGTGTTTTTAGGCCGAGTTTTCTACTTCTGGGAGACGCATATGGAGGAAGAGAATAAGAGAGACAATATATCATACCCAGACAATAGGTAGACCATTAAGAAGTAATCGCAAGGCTTCAAAAGAACAGGAAGTCTTCTAAAGCCAAATCCCAGACCTCAAGCTGCTGCAAAATGCAAAATACTGTGTTCTCTAGAATCCCAGAGACATCGTCAGTTGGAGAAGATGATGAGGATGGCTTGGAAGATGAATCTTCAGACAGTGGATCAGTTTCTCAAGATACTGATATTCAAGATGATGAGTTTTATTGGGATCTTCAGAACTCATTGGATCAAGGTGGAGAAGCATCTTTTATTAATGATTCTGTTACTGTTATGGAACCAATCGAGCCTCCTGAATTTCAGGCATCTGTTCAAAGTCGAAAGAAATTGGTTCTTAAATTATCTGGCCGTGATATTAAAAAATCGATTCCTAGAAGTGATGACAATAACGTGCRGGGATCCTCATCCTCTTTACAAAATGAGGAAGTTAAGCAGGGCAAGTTAGGTGATGAGGACATGGATTTACATCCTCCAGCAGCAACTGACCCACAACAAATTCACTGTGTCAACAGAGTCACAATCAAGTGTAAAGGACTGCTAGAAAACGTTGCTAATCATGCAAGTTCTTCTGCTGGCAGTGACATCCCAATTGAAGTCTCTCATAGTGGACGACTTGAAAAAGGATCTAACYGAGATGGTGATGGCTATTATGTGCAAAATGTTGTAGATGCTGGTAATGATATTTGTCATGAGTTGAAAGAAAATGCCCAGCCCAGACCAACCAGGATCAAGATTAAATCGAGTGGGATCATCAACCAAGAGAAAACTCCTAAACTGAAATTGGTTACTGGATCAAAAAAGGTTATTGCTACTGAAGATTCTTCAGTGTCATACACAGCTAGCCATGGCAGTGACGTGGAAGAAAATATTTCTACTACAGGCTACTATAAAAATTGTCCAGTTACTGATTTTCCTGATGCTGAAACTGATGTGGTTCGCCGAACTAGGTCTATGGAGATTAAGGCAAGCACATGTGAAGCTGGCAGAGGAAACCGCAAGTTGAAGCTGCGGAAGAGTGAAAGATCGGCAGGGGCATCTAAAAGTTCTGCAACTTTGTCAAGAAATGGCATTCCTAGTTCAGGCATAACTTTCAGGTCGAGGTCTTCCAGGACTAGGCATGGCAACTTTTTGGAAGATGATCAGGATTCTCCAAGTATGASTCTGTCTAATGTTGCTGCTGGGAAGATATCATGGCTGATGTTGTCGGAGCATGAGCCAGGTTATCGTTATATTCCTCAGCTTGGGGATGAAGTTGTATACTTGAGACAGGTAATTTTACGGACCCTTGTCTCATTGTTTTGGTTTCTGTACATGTATKCTTAAATTAGTGRTYTGGTGCTTTTCCAGGGCCATCAGGAATACATAGAAAAATATGCTTCACATGAAAGGGGTCCTTGGGTATCAATGAAGGGACAGATAAGAGATGTTGAGTTCTGCCTGGTTGAAGGCCTTGATTACGCACCTGTTCCCGGCTCCGGGGAGAGCTGTTGTAAGCTCACACTAAGGTTTATAGATAAAAAATCAAGTGTGTTTGGAAAATCATTGAAGTTGACTCTTCCTGAACTTCTACAAGCCCCTGATTTTTTGGTTGAGAAATCATGGTTTGATTTTGCTGTRGATAGAACTTGGAGTCCCGGGAAAATGTGCTCAGTATGGTGGAGGAATGAGGAGGGAGATGGTGGCAGCTGGTGGGAAGGTCAGATAGTTTCTGTSAAAGCAAAATCTATTGACTTTCCTGACAGTCCGTGGGAAAAGTATGCTGTTCAGTATCATGGTGATCCTTTTCCTGAATTGCACAGTCCATGGGAATTGCATAATCCTGATATTCGCTGGGAGCCCCCACATATAGATTTTGATTCACGAACCAAATTTCTTGATTATCTTTCTAAGTTAGAGAGGAGGAAACAGGTAATCCATACTTTTTTTCTCTTACTGCTTTGGGGTTTTGATCTGCAATGATAATAGATTGATGCTTTCACTTTGTAGATTGTTTAGAGACAGTTATCTCATGTRTGGTTTCTGGAAAATTACAGGACTATGGTATGGTCAATTTGGAGCAGGTTTCTCAAAGGCCAGATTTCTTGAATCGGTATGTTTTATCTAGTTCACGCATTCTTCTTTGCTTTATCTTCAGACATACTCCATGTACAAGCTCCTTCGATCCTTTATATAACTTTGTAAAGCAATATAAAAACTTCATATGTATACTAGCCGTTGCACCGCGTGCGATGCATGTGGTGCCTCGGACGGTATGTAAAATGGAAGTCGTTTATAAGAGGGTTATACATGCGAGTTGCCTTATTTTTCCAAAACAAATTGATTCAACCTATGTAGGACTTGAACCTACATTAATGTGCAATAGCACATTGCTCTACCATTTGAGCGAATAGGCATTTAAAAAAGAATCAAGCTATTATAAGCCAAAAGGAGGATAAAATCGAAATTCCTTTAAGATATAACGCAATCTATAAGTAAAATTTTGAACAATGCGTAAAGAGACTATCTGAAAGACAAAACTACACGAAAACCCATATTAGTGAGTCAACGAACAACATGACTTTCGTATAAAGTATACAGCATTATCATGTTGTAAAAAGGCAAATGGGAAACTATATTTTAGCATTCAGTTCATGTTGAAAACTTACATCAAGAATCAACAATGCCCCACTATGCTTAATCAAGAGATAAGACTTTAGAACAATTAGCACCTACAAGCTCATCCTATATCTATTTATAYTTACCTGTTGAAAATACTACCATATATAAATAATGTTTTGAAATGTATCTGTAAAGATCAAGGGGCACATAAAGAATACAGAGCCCTAGATGATTAGCATACCATTCATTGTCACTATAACCCTGCAACGCCAATTTGTCGTGATTCACTAAAGGGTCTTCTTGCATCGTTTGGAGTAACAAATGGAGCATCCCTTAAAATTTTTTATTTTATTATTTTTTTTTTTTTTAAAAAAAAAACAATACAACTTAGAAAACCAAATACTCACAATCTATAACCATCATAAATTCAGTCACATTTAAAACAAAAGCAAGTCATATGTTCTTACTTCTTACCAAGCTTTCAATGTGGCGCTCATCAAGTCATCTTCAAGCAGGAAACCTGTAACTGTCACCACTTTCAGTGCCTCTCTTATCTAAACACTACATGCAATCTAAACACTGGCAGTGTAACAAAAGAATGATGCCGTCAATCTATCAAAAGAATGCAGCTCTGAACTCATAAATTTGAAGCACAATTTATTAGCTTGAATCAAAACAAAAGGACACACCTGTGCCAGAAGCTCTTAATTATAGCAGCCACCACGGATACACATCGCCGTATATCTAGCTTGATACATGAACCCAACTGCTACGATCACCTGCAAACACCAGTAATTGCATTTCCTGAAGAGGAAAGAAACTTGATGCTCATTCAAATCAAGTCAATACCATACTTATATGACACAACAAAATGCAAGCGTAAGTGGTTAGCTACAAGTACAAACCCAAATATTCTCTAAAATTCACTTTGATATTGAGACCTCTAAAATGAGACAAAAGAGTACTAAACAATGATGTGCAATGTCATACAACCAAAACCTTAAAAACCTTGAAAAGGACTACCTGGTACATTTACAAAGTTATAGACTTCCAATCACATCAATATATTAGATCACATACCCCCCCCCCCCCCCCCCCCCCTGATCAGATAACAAAATGGGCCTCATAATCAAACTTAAACCAACCAAAATCATCTAACTGCAGCAATAATCAAGCAAGAAATCGAACCACAAAGTATGATGAAACAAAATTATAAGACTAACTCACTCAAAAATCTTCTAGCCATAAAAATTACATCTTTCCTTAAAAAAAAATTGAATCTCTTGATCTGAAATGAAAAGCACACTTATGAGCAAGTGGTGTCAATGATTCAACTATAACTGAATGCTCTCCAAGATGCTACAACTTATTATGTGAATTTCACAAAACTCAACATAAATTAATCACAATTATTACTTATAAATCATTACTCATTAGTAAGTCTTTTACCTTAAACATTGTCTTAATTCAGCCTCAAACATGTAAACACAGCCCATGAACTCTCCAACTCACCCCATACGACTACCCAATGTCCCAAACTGCTGTAATAGAAAAATAGTAAATAGAAACTTAGCTATTTGCATCATATTTATCGGAATAAGTACCCACTTTACACTACATTATTATAACATCTATATAATAAGAAACTTTGTTGGCTATCATTTGCTTGATCTCTCCTTGCTTGTAGATGAATATAATCTTTTGTGTCTCCGATGTTGTCCCACTTTACACTACATTATTATAATATCTAATATTTACACTACATTATTATAATATACTTCACCAAAATAATCTTTTTAATGTGAAAATATCCATACCAAATCAAGTTGTTGCTAATTCTAATTAGAAATTGCCCTAAAATATTTCAAATAAAATAGCCATAAAACTCACACCAACAATGAAAAATTGAATCAAGATTACCAGAAACAATAAATCAACCACACTAATCCAACTAAAGCCCTAATTCAAAATGAAAATCATAAGTCAACATATTAGCAACCAAATAGCTTATCGTATATTGAATCTGAATCATAACTTACAATCTCAATGACTAACTATGATGGTGGTTATGATTATGTATATGATGATCTTTTTGCCTTCCAAATTTCTGAGGTCTGAAACTTGAAAAAACCCTTGTCGTAACTCATAATCACTTCATCCTGTTCAACCCCTCCTTCACAATTGCGCGTTTCTGTTAATTCTTGCTTTGTACTAACAAGCTTTGCACTTCATACCCTAACATATAATCATCAACTAATACACCTAGGGTTGACGACCATCAATTCTGCACAAAATTGCAACATGAATACCATGAAGTTAGCAACAACAAAAAAACCCAAAACAATTACCTACAATTTTAACAACAATTGAGTAAATCAAAAGTTAGCACCCAGGAATGGTGCTGCTCCTGCACTGCCTTGACAGCCTGCACAGACCCCGCTGCAGTTTTGGCTGAGCTGCTGCCAGTACCCTGCTGCTGCACCCGAAGACAAATATTCAAATATGGGTGCAAAATTATACATTTTTCTAAAAGGAAAAGTACTACCCACCTTCAATCTAGAACATACCAATATTACACCAGCCAATACAGCTTAAGCATTTTAGGCAATACATCTTGCAAATTCACCTAAAAGAGCAAGAAGAAGAGGTTAATGAAGGAAACAAAGCTCATCAATTTCACCTATAACACGAAGTGAAAAACACAAAATTTGAAGAAAGATTTTACCTCTTTAAGAACTCTTGATTCCAAGAAGCCTCATCTTTATTACTTTCCCGTTCGATAACTTCAAAAAGCAAGCAAAAATCGTAGTTGGATTGCCGCCAAAAAAAAAAAAAACAAATCCGACACATCAAGAGGAAAATGCGACATATCAGAGTTTTTCAACAAAATACTCATTAATCCGACACATCAAGAGCAAAAACACTGTTGAATTTATTTTATCTTTTAGTATGTCAAATACTCAATAGCAAACAAATTTGCACATTATCAACACATCATTATCTTGTAAATGCGACACATCAACTCTTCTAAATTATGCAACTAAAAAATAAATACTAACAACAAACAAGTGGGTTGAGACTGTCCCAAATAAAAAAAAAAAATTTGATGAAGTCATAGAACACAAACAATCCATCATTTTTTACATAAAGCCAAAATTAGGTTCTTTGCATTGAATTAAAGCTAGCCATTACTTTCTTCTGACAAAAATCGGGATTTTTCTTTAGTAACAATGACATTTGAGAAGCAGAAATTCCAGAAAATTAATTTTGAAATTCATTCAAAACCAACTCAAAGGTGAGCAATTTAGTATACAAGATCAATCGCAGAACTACAATCAAATTGACTCATTGCAGCAAGCCGGCAACTACCCAATGAATTTCATTAACACACAAAAAAAAAGTCAAAATTGGGGAATGTTATGTAAAACAAAAACTCCTAAAAATTAAATTAAAAATGAGTGAATTAATCATGAAAAAATTAAAAAGTTCTGATTTTTGTGGGAAAAACAAAACTGACCAGTAGGATAACAGGATCGCAAATACCTTAATTATCCGAATAATCCGAATTTTGAGATAAATTGGAACTTGAGAAAAGAGATAAGGTTCGCAATCTAGTGTTTAGGCCTCGCATGAGGAGTTGGTGGCTTGGTGCCCAGAAAATTAAAGTAGAAGATGTTTATTGCAAGTTAGATGAGAGGATGGGAGAGAAGTGAACAAACGTTTGAAGAGTTCAGAAGAAAGAGGAAAATGATGAGTTGAGGAGAAAAGATGTGTTTAGGGTTTGGTGTAACGAAATGGACATTTAAATGTAAGGGTACTTCCTCAACGGTTGGATGATGCAACTACTGTCGGTCCCTGTTCATTTTGTAACAGTATTTGGCTTACAAACATTTATATTGGAAGGATTTTGAAATTTTGAACTTTGTAAGCAAGTCATATTTGTGCAGGAGCCCAAATATATACCTATAACTACAATCAAACCAAGCTTTAAGGAATTCAGAAGATATGATAAACCCAGAGAAATGCAAACAGTATTGATATAAGCCTAAGCCTATTCAAACTATAGAGGCCTTACAAGAAATACAGTTAGACAATAGACACTTAGAGAGAACTAGCCAGTCCCTAATCCGGTTTCCTAATGTCATACAGAAAGCTAATTACTAGATATCTGTTCTATTTTGTAACTTCCAGGTCATCTAATTGACTTAATTCCAGATCATTGAGTGAGCACCTTTTGATTTAATTTCACTTTTGAAATGTTACAGTAGTTGTGATTGAGCATGTAAATTCATTTGCATTACCAAGACAGATATACATCAATTGCTTTTATTGATGTTAGATAAATCATGGGAAGATATGCGTCGTCTCTTTCTGGTTTGAGGCTCTAAGTAATTGTCTATGTAGAAAGGAAGAGTGATTTTGTTGACTCGTATAAATCATATTGTTATTGGACATATTATCGTCATCTTATATGACTTCAGATTATATCATATATCCAATTTTTTTTGTGATCCATTATTTTTATTTCACTGCTTATATAAATTTTTTTCCCGCCTGGTGCAGGTTTCCAGTGCCTTTGTCTCTGAATGTGGTGCGGTCCAGGCTAACAAATAACTATTATCGGAGTGTGAAAGCAGTAAAACATGATATCAATGTGGTGGTGTCTAATGCTATGGCATATTTTTCAAAACATCCAGAACTTTCCAAGAAGATGAGACGCATGGCTGACTTCTTCGAAAGAACATTATCAAACCTGTAAAACCATTTTATTCTCGTTTTTATGATCTATATTAGGTTTAGTTACCACACCACATTTTTTGAGTTGGCTCCAGATTTTTTGTTTAGGAAAGATGCTCCTGAAATTGTTAACTTACACTGTGCAATTATGCATCCATTGCTACTACACGCATCAATTGATCGCCTTTTTAAGTGGTCAAGAAGCTGAAGATCACCTTTAGTTGTAGAGAGCTATTTGTAGCCCTCAGATAAATATCTTGTTGTATACTACTTTCTAATGCATCGCCATCATATGTAGATCTCTCGACTAATATACCTCTCTACTAATATACACGGTTTAAATGCACTTTTTCGTCTTTGATGTCAATTATTTTTCAAAAAAGTTCTGAACCATTCTTGTAAGGAATGAGAATGCTCGAGTATTTATAAATGTGCAAGATGATRGCAATATTTTACGTTCAATAGCACCTTCATAATCCACATACGTATGCTCAAGTATTATGAAGAATTTCCTTCTGATTTTCATTGTATTCATGATATGAAATGGCCAACTGAAATACAATTTTAATACAAAATGAAAATTTAAACTCAACARTCTTATTTTAAAACAACCCTGATATTTTTTGTAGCTCTTTAGGTTGTAGTGGTTTTGTCAGATGGAAATCCATTCCGGACTCAGCAATCTTCTTGCCTTCTTCTCCACCAACCTCGTGAGCCGTRAATGCAATGATCGGAATGCGTACGCCATACTTTTTCTCCTCTTCACGGATTCTCTTTGTGGCTTCAAAACCGTCCATCACAGGCATCTGAAAAATACAAACATTCTCTTCTGCAWTTCCTTCTCATTTATAAGTTAAACAAACAAATTTAGGATTCTCTCAAGTCTCAACGTACCTGACAGTCCATGAGAATACAATCATATGGAAATTTAGATGGTCCTCCACTCGAAAGCTTAGCCAAAACTTTGCGGATCATCTCAAATGCTTCTTTGCCATTTTCACATGTTTGTGCTTCGCCACCTAAACGTGTAACGCATTTAACAGCCAGCATTCTTTGCAGTTCTTGATCGTCGACCATCAATAGCTTCTTCCCCTCCAAGGAAYGTTTCTTCTGTTCCGCACTTCCACTAACACATAACTATAGACTAAGGCTTTGTACACAAAAAAAAAAAAAACATTTGTATTCTATTCAAGCATAAACATGAACACTTACCTTTGAACATCTGCTCTGGTAATTTCTTGAATTTCGCCTATCATTGTGACATTACTCCTTGATACGGACTTCCCACTGCTTAAAACGCGAGAGACATCATGCTCATGTGCAGGATCACCGGAAGGTGAGAAATTTAAGATTCTTTTCTTTTTCGAGAGATTGATTTCTTCTCCATTAGTAGACTTTACATTCTCTTCGGTTTTGATGGTGGGTCGCTTGGTGCGATTGTAGTGTTAATGTTTGATCTCTTTGATCCCTACTCTCGATAGTAGGAAACCTTACAAAATCACCTCCAAACTCGGGAAGAAGTCTTATTATCTTTGACAACCGTGATCCATGAAGAGGCTCTGATATGATAACATCTGTCCAAGGGAGACACTCATCTTGTAGACCTTTAAAGTGTGCCCTACGAGTGTCGGGCCTATCGAGCCAAACCACCTTAGTGCATGTCAGGTAAAGGTCTTTCCTGAACTCAGAAACCGATCTTGCAGTTTACGAAAGTCATCCCCTGCATTGCAGTCTAACACAAGTATAGTGCACTTCAATGGCCCTCGAAACTTAGACCGTTTGTACACTGCAAGACTTCATCGTAGCCTTCATCATTTGAGAGGCAAGAGCTTGGGCCTACTTCTCCCACCTTGTTCAGAGCCACTACTCCAGTACATCGCAAGGGGCGATGAGTCCGACTTCCCTGATGATGAGTTGTTATGTTATTGAGGCTCTATGAGCTTCGATTTAATCGTCTTTAAAGTACTAGAAAGCTGTTTCCCATGGCGTAACACCTTCATGTTTACTCCAGACTCTTCATGTACCTTTGGACCATATCTCGTCGAGCATCATTTCGTACAATAGAATCACTAATGACCTTTCGCCTTTAGGGCTACGCAAACAAGTGCTTAGCCCTAAGTCGGATGTCCAAAGGTGCACCTTCCCCTTGCACTGTCATGAAGATGTTGAATTTGAAGCATGCCCCTTGCTCACCATTCGCCTTTTCGACTACTTCTAGTCTCCTCCCATCAATCTAACCTGTACAACGAATTTACATACAAAATAATACTGATGAGTAACCTTAATCATAATGCAAAGGCAAAGAAATTTCTATCTATAAATTCTAATGACAATAATGCCTCCTTCATAATCCAAAATTATTATAATGTGGTCATTATATGAATGAAATCACATTATATTCATTGCCATTTTACTCGTATCAATTAATCGCAACAAATCAAAATTCACTCATTTTGAGGTTGAAATTTAACAATATAAATGAGCAAATTAATCAAAGTCAACATTCTGTGAATTCCATTTGAAGTACATACCAAGAATTGGACAATGCCTAACCCCAACCCGGTGCCACCTAGTCCAACGAGTTTTCTTTAACTTGGACGAAGTCCTCAAAGATGGAACGTCGCTTGTCCCTAGGGATTCCGACCTGTATCCTCTACTTCGAACTCAAACTCATGCAGCTTCGATCTTGCTGGATCGACTTCATATTATCAAGATCATTATCGCTGCTTGTTCTTATAAAAAACAGCGCGTTAACCTGCTGAACAACCCACATGTGAGATCATCAATGTAATACGATACAAACTTGTTAGACTTTAAAGTTGGTTACAATTTTTTATGCAAGAGTTTTTCCAACCTGTTAAAGAAATTATCATCCGTGTGAGAAGCAATAAATCGACTTTTCCAAGCTAGGCTTCTTTGCGTGACATCTAATACAAATGTGGCCTCGTGAGGTGAACTTGACCGCGTTGCTTAACAAGTTGGTTAGAATCTGCTTAAGCTTGGCACGGTCGCCTTTTACATGGGAAAAATTGTAGACAGAACCATCACCAGGGTCTAAGATCACCTCTACACGCTTTTTCGTGGCGACCGGGTGGTATAGATCAGCTACATCCTCGAGAAGTTGGGCTAAATTGAACTCTTTCTCCTCTAATTCCATTTTCCCTGCTTCTATCTTGCTGAAATCTAGTATGGAGTTCACCAATTCTGCATATATTAATTAACAACAACAAAAGAAATATTTGTTAGAGGAATAGTTAGTAAAATTTAGTGCTAAACTATGTGAAAAAGGTAAGTATCATAGTATGAAATTTTGATTTGTTTATTTTTGGATATGGATATTGTTTTCAAAAATCACAAACATGCCAATATAATAACTCAAAAGAGTGACAGATTATGAATTATATAACGTTAACCTGAAAGAATAATTTCTTGGATAACACGTAAACTTAGTTTGAGTTCGATTGGAGTTATGGATACTCCATCTGTCTCTATTTAACTGCTATATTTGACCTAAAAATGTGAGAGCTTTTTGGTCAAAATGTAGCACTTAAATAAAGACGGGGGAGTATATATTATTCTTGGACCCCAGTTTGAGTTTTTGATTGAAATGATCCATTAATGTGGTATCAAGAGTCAACCTGACAATAAGATCGAGAGGGGGTGTGACAGAGAACAAATAGTTATGAATGTAGTCAGATCTAAGAGGATATACCTTTTTATTTCGTTGTGATTAGTAACCAACGTTCTTAAGGGGGGAAATCAAACAAATACCTAGAAGATCTTGAGCACAAGTGTCCATCTTCTTCAAGTTGGACGCGAGTTCGGAAGAGGGAGGAAGATCAGTTAARGATAGCTCAATCAAGCCCTRAATGCCGGCTAAATAACCTCGAACATCATGGTTAGCACTAGCAAAGGCCAAGCTTTGCTTCATGCTCTTCCTCTCGGCTTGCGCGGTTTTCTCCATTGCCCTAATGTATGCTGCACATAGGTACATTTCTCGCCTTGCAGCCCTAACTATCATTGCCATAAACACGAAGATGGATATCACCATMGCAACTAGCAGTGCACATAGGAGTATCAATGCTAKCTTTGTGTGCATTTGAACAAAGCTTACTAATCCCATGATGTTTGGAATAGCCAATATATACACCCTACATAGAACAACAAATATTAAAAATACATCGTGTTACACATAAAGAGCGTTTAGACTTTTAACTAGATTGATGAAGTCCACCAATAAGACCGAATAGCATCCTTAAAACAAAGAGAATACAATATACACGTGGTGTTCGGACAATTCGGGGGCCCGGAACGAAAATAACAAAATAGGCCCCTTAATATAATTAATACTTTAATAGTAGAAGCATAGTTTATTAATTGGTTGTTCATGATCATTACAAATGATTTTATTAAAAACATCATTCTTGAGTGACACCGCAATTAGCACATTGAGATCGAATTGAGTAAATAAAACATATCCTAACACTTAACGCAAAATAATTTCTTATTTTCGTTAAGACATCAAACTAACAGTAGAGCATGCAAGCCAAGCATCATTGAAACAGCAACATAATTAATGATATGATATACAGAGTATAATAAATTGACAATATATTAGTTTTGGAAAAATTCACATGAATAATCTCACCTTTTGATGGTCTTCCCTTATTAATCCGATCTTGAGGTAATTACAAAATAATTCCACTTTTACCTTTTATCTTCCCATATTACACCATTTTACCTTTAACTTGTTAGTAAGGTCACCTTTTCTTTTTCTTTTTTTTTTTCATTTTAATTTTTTTTTTGGGACACACTCATCCTAGACCGACCACCCCACCCCACCCTACCACACCACTGACCACCACAACACTGACCGGTGCGTGGTGGGATGGGTACGGTGGTTGCGAGGGAGGCCGGTGGTGAGGTGCGACTATGCGAGGTTGTGAGTTGAGGGAAGGCGGTGGTCCTTAGGTTGGTAATGGTGGTGGTTGCAGTTGGAAGAGGAAGAGGCTGGGTAAACAAATTAAAAAAAGAAAAATAAAAGAATGAACTAATCACAATCCGTCACGTGTATATATGACCTTTTTAGCAGGTCACCAAATGCAATTATCCGGTAATAGTGCAATATGGGAAGATAAGGGGTAAAAGTGGAATTATTTTGTAATTATCTCAAGATCGATTAATAAGAGAACACCTTCATTTTTCTTAGCTTGAAACTATGTTTTTCTTGTATTTTTTTTTTAAATATTGTTAAATGGGTTTCAAAACATGAGATAGTTTGTGCGTAATTAATTACACCCACAATAATCATTTTTTTTTTTACCGCCTGGTTCATTCTTTTGGACTAATCCGGATTCGAGGAGGATTAGTTTTGGGTGGTTAGGTTCCACCACCCTCTCAATTATTGTTGTGAGGGGGGATTAAACTCAAGTTCTTCCTACCAAGTGTACTCCCAAGCACCATTACAACAACAATCAATTGGTACCACAGTAATCATATTAAGTGTTCTAAATGACTAGATTAAATGCAGAAATACTCAAAAAGAGTTCAAACTTGAGAATCAGAATTGTGTTAACCTCAAGTCGTGCTTTTGCATCTAGTTATCTTTTAGTTCTTATATAATCCGCGACAATTATAATGCTTCTCTTTTGGTTAACTTGTGTTGTTAACAATCACATAATACATGTAGTAGGAATTATTTAGATACATTACAATGTCACAGGCTTCGCTATTAGTTATTACTACATTTCAATATAGTTCAATTCACCCATTTCAAAAGTTTCTAACACCCGTTCTTACAATGGTACGCCGTACTACTTTATCTAACAAAAACTTGCAACAAATAAATATCATATACGATTATACACGTTACAAACAATATTCTATCATTTGTTGCAATTTTTGACTACAAATGAAGTAGTTGTTAAATTCACGTAGTGTATCCTAAAATTTCATATATAATTTAACAGTTAAACAACACATAAACCCTAAAAAGGTCTAGAATATGCAAAAATTATGTCAAGAAAATCATAAAATTAGCTGTATAAAAGATGTACGTACCTCTTTCAAATGACCAAAGCAGCACAATAATCTTCAATATAATACTTCTACTCGAATTGCGAGTGTTCTTGAGAATTTGAGTGTTTAAAAGTTGTATTGTTTAATGAAATTTGTGTTTATTGTTCTTATATAATAATCTTTTTGATCGAGATTATGTTGGTGTTTCGTGTTTGTATTAGTTAATTTTTTCGAACTTATTTCTGGTTAGTTATATCTCTTGTTTATTTATATTTTTTGATTGATATAGTTTCATAAGATTGAACTTAATTTTATGCTCTTATTGGAAAATAAATCAATAATAACTTTTCACAATATTCTTTCCTATATATATATACAACTACATATAAATTAGCATATTAAATCTCTTGTCTAAAAAAAAATATTACCTCTTAATCATTCTTTGCTATATATCTCTAATATATAAGGGAAGGGGTAAGGTGCGACGGCGGTGACGGTGTCCTATGAAATTCCCATTATATTCTTACTAATCATGTTTACTCTTTATTTATATGGGTTAAATTTGACAGGTTACTTACACTTATTAATTAATTACCAAATTAAATTAAAACAACCACAATTCAAAATTCAAACAAAAAAGTTTTAAACATTCCAATTAATTCTACTTAAAAAGAACTATTTTTGAATTATAGATTGATAATATATAAAGAAATATATGTTATATTTTTTTTACCACTACAGCCTTTAACTCGTAACTTATTTCAATAAGTTCAATAAAAATAAATTCAGTTTGGTAAAAATAATTCAGTTCAATAAAAATAAGTTCAATTCTTAAAAAATTTGTTAATTTCCGTGTAAACTAAGTTCAGTTCAGTAAAATAAGTTCAATTCAGTAGAAATAAGTTCATTCAGTAGAAATAAGTTTAGTTCAGCAAATTTCAGTTGACGGGAACAGTGCCTAGTCCTATGAATTTCTTATTTCGTGACTTTTACTTTATTTTTAAGTTAGTTAATCAATCGCTCGTCATAAAAAAAATTAGTTAATCAATCGATAAATTGATTTTTTTGGAAAAATTGGAATAAATATCTAGTTGAGGCCAATTTTGAAAATAAATACCTAGATTCGTCGAAAGATTTAAAAATCGGTACCTACTAACGGATGAAGTAACAGAACTGCTCAAAAAATTACCAAACTGCCCTTTTCTTTTCTTTTTTTTTTTACCTTAAACGCTCTCCTTCTCTCTCATATCACGACATCCCTCTTTCCTCCCTCTCTCCTCCCTTTCTCCTCTTAAACCAGCAACAACTTCAACATCATCAACAACATCAACAACATCATCATCATCATCATCATCATCATCATCCCTCATCAACGTCATCACCGTCGTCGTCGCCTCCCTCGTCTCACCTGCGTCGCCGTCGTTGTCGCCTCCCTCCTCTCACCTTCATCGCCTCTCTCCTCTCGTGTACCAAAGCGACCCATTTTGCGAGACAATTTGACGGGATTTCGATCGATGTGGTGTTTTCTGGAAGGTGGCAATGTTGTATCGAAGCAATTACATGGCTTTAGTATGCAGTGGAGCCAACCCACAATTCCCACTTAATAAGGTGATGATGTGGGATGATCATCAAAGTAGGTTTATTGGGGAATTGTCGATTAGGACAGAGGTTCGTGGCATRCGCCTTCGTCGTGACCGAATTGTGGCGGTGTTGGAGCATAAGGTGTCTGTTTATAGTATTACTGATTTGATCGAAGCCTTTGGATCAAATTGAGATTTCCCAATCGCTTGGGGAGTTCATATTGGTTTGCCCTGGTTTGATGAAGGGTCAAGTGAGGGTTGAGCATTATGCTAGTAGTGGCTTGCTACGAAACCCCAAATCAAATAAAACAAAGAAGGGAATCTTAGCGTTACAACAATATCACTTGCGTGGCCCAAGGTACTACAAATGATCGCTCTTATCTACAGCATTAACAACAATAATCTTTAATAGTCTGTTAACACAGTAACTATAGTGAATTATATACTGCACATTATTCGCGCTAATAAATGTACACAACGCTTATATTTGGACGCTCATAGCTGATAGATTTAGTTAGATTATATATTATGTTTACCAACTATAACGGCATATATACATCATCGACACCCATCGCCACAAGTATGACTCATATTTCTCTTTGCACGCCACACTGAGCACCGCCCCCAAGGTTAATGTCCGTCTTACATCTAATTATATTTCCTCGATTCACCTTCGTAAAACAAAAAAAACAACCGCATAGCACGCTTCTCGGTTCTAAATACAACAAATCACACATATATAATATCTGATTTTTGGTCGTTTACTTGAAACCAATATCCTAATGTTACCCATCCCGCTACTTACAGTACTGGTGGCTCGAATATTTCATATACTGATCAATAATTACATAGCACTAATTTAAAAGTAACTACGAACCTACTATCAAATAGAAATTAACAATAGTAATTACAATATTTTAAATCTATTTAAATATAATTAGATATAAATCATAATGTCTTTTTAGCGGGAGTAATAAATACCTATGATAACTGAAATGAGATTCAACACCAACTTATTATCGTTTTTGTTTTGATGCTGTCGGTTACAGTCACCTTATTGTTTCTTTATCTGAGAGAAGACTACAACATGACGTTTCACTTCCATAGCTAACAGTCAACCACGCCCGACGCACTGCCAATTCTGACATAAAACTTTAGCAGACCATCCATAGAAATTCCCAACACACTTGTACTATATGCACATCTTACATGCGCACTTAACAAACTCACCAACAAACTCTTTAAATAATACACACCTCAGCGCTTAAGACACAATCACCCTTCACTACTCGCAGCAAATACGCGATCGTGACACTATTCATCAAGGCTACTCAGCAATTCCTACTCTTATTTTGTGTAGTTGCGATCGCCTGTAACATGTCCGAAGTCATTACCCTGAAGAACGACAAATAGAATGAAACCATCATCGCCCACCAAAGTCCAGAGGAGATATAGACATATATCATCGACAACAAAAGCCGAAAACACCGTAGTACAGTTGAACCAATTTCCCACACAAATTTTCGGAGGGCCATAAGTGTCGCAGGTTAGCACAGCAAGCTTGGTTTACTGGTCGATACCGTGATAGTCGCCAAATAGGAGTACATAGACTCAACCCCAAGTGTCTCCTCCTTAGAGCAAAACGGAGCAAAGGGACAAAGACCTCCTAACAACCCGGTAGAAAGTGTTGCAACTATGAGGAGTACACTGAACCCAAACAAGACCACGTATCACTGAAAAGCAAAAAAAAAGAGAATAACAAACGACGCATCTATACATTAAACAAAAGAAAACAAAACGAAGACGACACCCAACGAAGCAAAGCCAGCAAAAACGGATGCCTAGCCATCTCGCTCAATGACACCCCAACGTCAAACCCGCCTGAGGTTCCCACCCGATCGGAACAACAACCCCCAGTGAGAGACACCCAAAAACTGGAAAACAACCTCTCACACGCTGCCTTGGAAGCAGATGCGAAAGCAGGGCCAACAACCCCTTCGCGATTCCCCACAGCGAAGACGACAGAACAAACCCAAAGAAACCTACCCGAACAATCGGCACCAACCAAACTTCAAAGGTAACTGAATTATATAGAGGGTGCAACTCACCAGCCACTCGAGGGTATGGCGGTTCTCAAATACACACAATCCACCCCCAAGCACCAATGACCCCTTATTAGAAGTCCAAAAAATGAGAGGAAACCGAGACGAAGAAAACATCAGGCCGAAACCACAACGCTTACGAACATCGTAGGCGGCCATAGTTCTGAGAGAAAAAAAACATTGAAAATAGAAACCTAAACCCCTCTCGGATTCTCATGAGGCAAGGAGAACGAAACACAACTTTTACAAAACCCCACTACGGTATAGAGAGAAAACCTAGACAGATCTTTAGAGAGAAAGGATTCTGGGACTTTCACTGGGACTATTGTGTCGGCACTTAATACTTTTAATTAGAGGTTTTCTTATCTGGTAATATTTCAAATCCATATTAACATGTTTTTTTTTTTCAATTGTCTACATTCTAAGCCACATTTAGTGTACACCGAAATATGATTACCCATTTGAGAGACGACACCATGCTTCCCTCCCCTTCACCTTGATACTAATATTATTGCATGGCTGAATCATGTGCCTCCGTTGATCATATATTTCTATAGCTTCTAGATAATGAAAGTTACAAGTTATAATATCCATATACTTACCTACCCTCAACCCTTAACAACAGCATTACTAAATACTAAATATACATACTCATAATTATCACATACTACACGCCAACTCAATTAATATAACCACGATATATACTAATAATATACTCCATATCATCATGAGTATACTATAGATATATAATACAAACGACAATTATAAAAAATTTACATCTCGAAAAAAAATTGACGATTATACCTCTATCTCATATGCAAATAGGACATATTTATTAGAAAATATAAGCCTACATACTGGACAAGAGTTCTTGTCATAAGTTGATTTAACAAATTGTTTAATCTTAAGTCACTGCTAACAATCACTATTATAAGCGATTATATCTACAATACCACGCTCTTCTTTTAAGGAGAGGTGTATTAAACCATCCTTGGTCCTACACATGTAAACTTTAGTGAAGAGATTTAACACATTTTAACTCTAATTAATTTTTATTAATGAACGTTAAGGTAAAATGATGTTCAATTCCCAAGGACACCTATGCATCCCCCTTGACCTTCTCATATAATAACGAGATAAAGGAAAAAATTGTCCACACACTACCACTAAAAAAGGCGACGTAACTCTTTGCGAATAACTCCACCACTATCATAAACAAACTCTTCGTCCACAACAGCCACAAACCGCCTTTCTCTCTGCTTGCACCCACGTGCACAAATTGGTATTTGAACCACCTCCAAAAAGCTTAGACTGACCAACCGTACCAAAGGTACTGTTCCAGCGCGTTACTGACCACAAGCGCGGATTGCCAAATCAGGGTTCCTTCGTGCGGCGTTGAGTGGATGGCGTGTGAGTTCGAGGAATACTGGCGAAGGAGGGTGAAAATAGGGTGTGTTGATCTTCGCACGGTCTGCATTCACCCGAAGTCAACACCAAACGAACACACCCACTGTGTTACGGCAAGTGGTTCAAACACCCATTGGCTTCGCGATGTCAGGTCAAACACCATATTCACCAGCTCGGCATACCGATCATAAGACACACAGGAAGAATTCTCCACACGAACGCAACCTTGTGGCTGCTTGTGCGACAAAAGTATTTAATGAAAGACAAGTTGATTCCCGCAAAAGTTCGCCGTCGTCATCTTAGTCGGCAGTTCTTCATGCTCGAGAGGACTTTATCCTAGAAGATAATAGAGATTTAATAGTGTCATTTGCACCATCTGTCTTGAGTGCTATAACCCGCTCTATATCTCATTTCATCCTTCGCAGGTGGCATTGCTTAATTATATGTCAATTTGTATAACACCATAAACCCACACTGGAATATAAAGCAAAGTAGTACAACAAGAACGTAACCATGACTAATCTTAGCAACTTGACTGTCCATTGAATTTTTTAAGTCAATATGTGATGAAAATAGTAAATATCAATAACATAAAATAATCGTCAATTATATCTCAATAAGCTTCATCTAAAAAATAAGTTTAGTCAGTAAAGAATAATCCTCAATTCTACGGCAAGATACGCACAATACAGTTCAGATCAGTAAAATATACTTCAGTATCATGTAAAAATTAAGTCTGGTTCGATAGAAATAAGATTCAAGTTTAGCAAATTACAGTTGATCAACATAAAAACAAGACATAAATCAACTGCACCACTCATCCTCCCCCAATCGGAAGTAATTGTACAATAATCTGCATAAGACGAACCTGAGTTCCTAAACTAAATTATCAACACTAATGTCATCCGATCGAGCTTACTCATAAACATTTAAGATTCTAATAAGAGTTGGGAAATGTCCACATTCATAAACTTACGACTCCATCACAGGATAACAATGGCTCCATTAGGCCATGACTCTCAGGTCACCTATGAGTTACGACTACTAACTCTCGCAACTACACATACTCTCAACTTTATCTGGACATCCCAAACTATTCCAAACCTTAAATATATCTCAGACACTTACAAGACCTTTCACGTAACTCTTGTACTCTTACCACATCTGCGTTAAAAAAAAGGCCTCACTGAACCCAGCGCTCTTTATTGCCGACTATTGCTTCTTACTGCCAACCACTCTTCCAAAACTTTCACATCGCGTTGATCGCAATAAGCTCACATGTCCTTGCCTTCCATCACCAGTTAACTTGATGGACCCTGATGCTTGCTGTCGCTTTGCACCGCGGCTGCTACTACACCTTACATGTCTGGCCAGTTTCAATGGCAATGGTTTGACTCTTGCTGTCATTGACCAAATACCCGCCGCCGTAAAGTTTCACTCTTGTCCTCACAGGTTGGAATTCCGAAACAACTCAAGTTCTGATAGGTTTCCACTATCTCCCACCCGTAGCCTCAAATCCGACGGCAACCTCCTTTTCCATGCATTAGAACCCCTCAACTGCGAACCTCATTCCCATCTACCACTTCCCACGACGATCCAAAAAACGACCTCGTGCTCGACTATATAGCTCGATATATCGGCTTGATCAATTCGGGCCGAAATTTACCATCGGCGGGTGTTAGGCAGGAGACACAGCGATAAGAAGTCGAATCCAATTGTTCTTCTTGAGTTCTCAGTGCGACAAATGGAAAAACCATTGTGGTATCTTACTCCAGAACGGACTGGTTTATTCTCGAATCGGTGGTGCCGCCACCTTTCCCTATGCCGCTTGATTTGATAACAAAATAGGCCCGTAAAATGACGTACGCTAAGCTTACTCCACTTAGGTCGGGACAGCCAAAGGTCTCGTTGATGGTAAGGCTGCGTGAAGTTTTAATAAACCAGCTTCACCCACGCGCGAACTCCTCTCGTCCCGCCGCTTTTCTATCCGCAATCGCCCTATTCATCCAATTGCTGGGGCCTTTTAATAAAAATTGAACCCTCAACTCCCTCCAGGTATATTAATCTCGTGCCTTCAGCCCACTCCTCTCAATTGACTCGATTCGCTGTATGACCACTTCCTCAACTCCATGAATTAAGGAGAGTTCTCCGAGCCGTACCCCAATCTGCGAATGGTGACAGCTTCGTCGAGGAAGAGGGGAGCGGCTGTAGGCATATTCCGCCCAATGCTTAGACCAATCGGGCCCATTTACCTAGGTTTGCTCACGTGATAAACACCAGAGAAAAGTTTCCAATCCTTTGTTAGACGACCTCCGTTTGGCCATCCATCTTCACTCGACGCCACAGTCGCGCCTAGGCCGGTCTGCTACCGCTTCAAGTTTAGTAACCCTTGCAGATATGAAAATAGCTCCCTTCAGAAATTACTCACAACACTCATCTCATCGCGCGGTCTCGATTTGAACATTTGACGGCCGGCAAAATCCCGTGGAGTTTCAACCATCCTCCTTCACAAAAGTGCACGGCTCAATAACGTCTAAGACAGCATTTCTAAAAGGATGGTTTTAAGAGCTCCCAGACCCCAATACAAATGTGCCCTACTTGATAAATCGACACAACAACCACAAGAACCGAGCTCAATTCCCTATTGATAAAGGGTGAACCCCTCAAAGACAAATCACTGGACAATGTGCCCTCCCACACACCCCTCCACAGGCGTGCACGGCCATCATCGGACAAGGCGTGTCTAAGCAACCCCTCTGGGTGTTGCGTCGTGCCTCGCGGCCACTATCGCGCTGGCACATCCACTCTCGCCATCTTTTCCTCACATAACTCGGCGATTTTCCCGATATGCATCCCCACTCACAGAACACTCAGTCATTCACAGCCGGCAGCAACGCATCGAACATAACTACGTCTTCACTTCTCCCCACCTACCGCCCATCGCTGGCCTTCTCCTAGCTCTGGAGTACTGTATGATACTCACTTATACATAACTCTATGATCTTTGAACCGGTCCGGTAAACTTTCTCTTGGCGCAGGAACAATCCTTCCCTCAACTCTAACCCATAGCCACGTTTTTCTCTTCTAAGCTGGACAACCACTACGGCACAACTCACATCTTCCCCACTGTCATTCTCCAAGGACCCAATTTTTCTATCGTTGCGAGGCTAACACACTTGTACTTTTCTTGAAGCCATTATTTGATTCCATTCCAATAACAATTTCTCATGTGACGATTACCGGCCAACACCGCAGAACAGCCAGTACCCACGCTTAACGCTCCTACCAAATCAGATCTCACTGCGAGCCCATCGTCGAACTGACAAACTGAATTACAACTGCACCTGACACATGTCGGTCACATGCTACAAAGCGTCAGGTCCACCACGGTTCGATGCTCCGTCCGACTAGCAAACAAGTCTCAATCTGGGGTACCTTGAAAGTCACATACCAACAGCTTCGCACTCCATATTATGCGGTATTCTACCGTTAATCTTCCCGCCTATTTGTGTGATGAACCTTAGGCTTTGTCTGGCTCTGAGTTCGTAATGAAAAATGGTGACCACTTAAGTACCTGCTCCTCCACCCGATGCGACTTATGTGACAAAGAGCAAATGCTATGCATTCTTTGCTCTGTATTATGAAACCTTTCCTGGCCTGCGACCAAGGGAGCTCTTGCTCGTAAATTCATGCCGATCGGCACCTCGCTCCCTCCCCAGCATTAAAACAACGACCCAGCAGCCGCAAACACAGAGGACGTCTATTGTCCATCCGACCACATAAGCTCTCTACGGGTTAAACATCTCGCTGCTATGTCACATCGCATATGAGAGGATCTGGCAGGGGCCGTGGACCCATAGCCTTCTTGAGTGTCTCGAAGGCTGTCAAAGCTTCCTCCGACACCCGAAAATATCCTTCCATCCTGAGTTGGCGACGTTTTGTATCGGTGCCGCGATTCTGAGCTATATCCTGCCACGACACTGTGCGCTTACAGATGATCGCCGGTGAGTAACCCGGTTACAGCCCGACAAACACCCACGAAACACACTGCTCATCAAAGTGTTTGTGCGCGCTCCTACCCCACCCTTAGGATAACCTCCACTCTTGGTTTATCCATGACACCTATTTTGAGATATCAGTGGCCCAAATATGCAACTTCGGCCCACTTTGTCAAACTATCCACACTTTCTTTAACAAACTACGCACGACCTGCATCATAAAATAACCTTCCTCTGCAACTCTTAATACTACACAGCACTAGATCGCATCATTCATCTTCTCTCTTCATTGTTGCATAACTTACATCTGTCATGACCTGACAATCTCTCATCATCAAAGAACACCAACACACCGAACACCTCCTCTAGACTCTCTCATAACCGGGCCGACCCATACCCCGGACTTGACCTACAAACGATCCACTTCATTTAGCAGTCAGTCGCTTGGGAAACTATCTCAAGGTGAGCCCGGAGCAATGTAAGTCGACATTAAAAACCTGTAGGGCATCACTAAAACATTCGTCAGTGACCTTCATGTGCGTTCGGTATGTCGTCTTTGTGCAGTCATTTTCGGATCCGAACCCTAATTTTGAGTCATACCCGAGATTTAAATCCTATCGTTTGAGAATGATTGTCTGCCCCTATGGAGCTCATCAATAACCGGATACGGGATATCTGTCGGACGGCTTCCTTGTTAAAGCACGTAGTCCCACACACAAATTCGCCCAAGACCGTCTCGCCAGAGATCGTCCTTCTCTTTACACGAGGTAGAACCGGAGCCACACATATAAAAAAACATTAATATAAACTATTAACACTGCCAACATTATTTTCAAACAAAAAAAGTTTGCAAATTATTTGAGATATGTCAATATCAGCATCACATTATCATTTTGGATATGTGTTGCGCTAATTCCCTCTGCAATATCTTATTACTGAGTCACTTGATGCCAACGCGGGTTGGCAGTGCTTACTAGATTTCTAGATATTGATGAAAATAAGGAAAGAAATTTACAAAGCCAATTTCATATAACCATAATTAACAAATAACGTAGTATTTTTACTTTAACAAATCAGTTATAATTGTAAATGTGAATGTATTTTGATTTTTATCATATAAGAGATTAATCACACTTAATGCACCTCTGTATAAGAAAGCATACTGAAAAATGAATCATACCTCGTCATTATAATTGCAAAATAAAAACTTAATTGGGACTTAATATTTAAAAGTTAATGCATGTCTTGCAAAAATCAATTTTATAAAACTAAAGGAAACAATTGATACAACCACCTTGGAATGTAGCACGCATATTAAGATCTAACTCACCACTTAGCTCCTACTTTTCACACGCTTAACTTTTTGCCATTTTTTTAATCATCACCACCACCAGCGACTGTTCACAATTGCGTGTTGTTTATCGCGGCCCAACTCCGTTACAATTCCTTATTTCCCCAATTCTATGACATTACTTCTCTGCCCCTTCTATTTTCTTCAATCTCTTCCACTTTCACTTTCTCCCTCTCTCTCCCATTAATACCTTTCTTTCAACAAAATTTCCTTTATGCATTAGGATCCGGACTTTACAATCCAACTTGGAATTTTCACAAACTGTTTACTCTATAATACATACCACCACAACTCAAACACAACATCTACATAACCTTCTTAATTCTTCGCTACTTGATTTAAAAATCAACTCCAAACTCAGATAAATGAGGAACAGCTGGATCGGCGATCCTATCAATAACCTCTAACAACTCTACTCATAGGCATAAGATCGTACACATGGGATAAGAAGCCACAATCCTACTACAGATAGAACAACACTTCGGGGAACCCATACACAATTCGTGCCCAAATAAGGACACAACTTTGCATCATTGGCCACATAGTCTCTGAAAAATCGCAGCTCGCTCTCAAGAGCAACAGAGCGTGCTCACAAGCCAACCTATCAGTATACACCCTCTTGACAACTCATTCAGCGGTCTCACACCTCAATGTTCTGCAGCGTAACCACACCTCACACTCGAGCGCAAGATCTGAAGAGCTATCGCGAACTGCTGGACAGCAAGCTATGGGATGCACTCACAACTCTCCTTCTCCTCCTGCTAAAGAAGGGTTATTCACGATAACGCAAATATGAGTTAGTGAAGAATACGGAGCAATTAGCTGAAAAAGAGCGGTTGTTTGTTGAAATGGAGAAAAGGGCGTGGTAAACATTTGGAGCAAGAGACGAATGGCGTTCTATCAAGCGAGGGATGATAATGGATTGAAATTAGGGCAAGAGGCCGATGATGGGTTGAAGACACATAAAGGAAAGAGGAGATCGTGTAAGAATTGGGGAAATATGGAATTGTAAAAGGAGTGAGACCACAAAATAAGAAGTTGGTGAAAGTCCGTTAGGTGGTGTTAATTAAAAAGTTGCCACAATATCAGTCCATCGTCTCTGTCTGCGTCTCATCTCAGTCAAAAAAATAAGCGCCAACACTACTAGGTCGGTATGTGGTCATATTTGATAACCCTGCGAGCTGCACAAGTTCCACGCGAGTTTCACGAACATCACAGTATCAGTTACTCGCTACCAAAATAAAATATCACACCTCAGCCTTATAGTGAAAATAAAAAAAAGGGACACAACTTGAGACTACCAATACACGCTAGTCTTCGAGCGCCATTTTGTAAAATCAACTACTACGCCATAGGCATCTCACAACGTGTAACTTCTTTACTTAAGATACCTAACATTCAACGTTTTCTTTAACATTTCGACAACGGTAACTACAAACTAACGTTCTACCACCAGAGATAACAGAACCGTTCTCGCAACGCGGGGCCCACTTGTTTGTTTTTTCCCCTTCTTTCTTCATCTTTCATCGTTCACTCGCACTCCATTTCTCCCTACTCATTCTCCTCACTCACCTCAACCCATTCCCTCCTTCTTCCTTAGCTCCCTCTCCTTTTTTTTGCTCTTTCTTCACTTTCTTCTTCTGCCAGGGATATA
>SNQN01001032.1:62310-76188 GCA_008642245.1 Bassia scoparia
AGAAAGAACTCATAGCAATTTGCTTTGCCATATTACGGTGGAAGCATTACTTAATGGGTCACCATTTTATCATACGAACCGACCAACAAAGCCTAAGGTTCATCACACAAAAGCGGAAGATTAACGAAGAATACCATAAATGGATGCAAAAACTGGTGGAGTTTGACTTCGAAGTCCAGTACCGAACCGGAGCATCGAACRGGGTGGCTGACGCTTTGTCACGCATGGACCAACACAAGGTGCAGTTTAATTCATTAATTCACTCACGTGAAATGTATTGGAATGAATCAAATAATGAGCTTCAAAAAGACAAGTGGTTAGCCCAACTGAAAATGGGCCTTGAGAATGGGGAAGATAGTCCGGTGGGTTTCCACTTAGAAGGAGAAAACGTCATGTTTAAAGGAAGGATTGTTCTGCCAAAGAATTCCACCTTCAAACATAAGTTATTATTTGAGTATCATAATACTCCAACAAGAGGCCACGAGGGAGAAGTGAAGACGTATACTCGACTTGCCGCCGACTGGTTCTGAGTGGGGATGCGTCGGGAAATCGCCGAGTACGTGAGGAAGTGCAATGTGTGCCAGCACAATAAGGCCGAGCAACGCAACCCCCGAGGGTTGCTCCAACCCCTTCCGATACCGGAGGTGGTGTGGGAGGACATTTCCATGGATTTTTTCGAGGGGTTACCCTTATCAAAGGGAATTGACTCGGTTCTTGTGGTTGTTGTTCGATTATCCAAGTATGGCCATTTTATTGGGCTRAAACATCCTTTTAATGCTCTTAAAGTTATTGTCCACTTTGTGAAGGAGGTGGTGAAACTCCACGGATTTCCGGCCTCCATAGTCTCAAATCGAGACAGAGTTTTATGAGTAATTTCTGAAAGGAGCTATTTCATTTGCAAGGTACTAAGCTGAAGCGGAGCACCGCCTACCACTCGCAAATGGATGGCCAAACGGAGGTCGTTAACAAAGGATTGGAAACTTATCTCTGGTGTTTTATCACGGAGCAACCTAGAAAATGGGCCCATTGGCTACATTGGGCGGAATATGCCTACAACACCTCCCCTCATTCCTCGACGAAGCTGRCACCTTTCCAGATTGTGTACGGCCGAGAACTTCCTTAATTATGGAGATTGGGAAGTGGTCACACARCGATCGATCAATTAGAGGAGTGGCTGAAGGCACGAGATTATATACTGGAGGAGTTGAGGGTCAATTTATTAAAAGCCCAGCAATTGATGAAAGCGTATGCGGATAAAAAGCGGCCGGGACGGAGGAGTTTCGCTTAACAACTAACCACTAAAAAGGCGGCTCTAAACACCACACAGAGTGGGTGAGCTGGTATTTAAAACTTCAGCCTTACCATCAACAGACCTTGGCTGTCCGACCTAATGAGAAGCTTAGCGCTCGTTTTACGGGCCATTTGTTATCACTCAACGGATAGGGAAGTGGCGCACCACCTCGAATCACCTCCTTCGAGTAAGATACACAATGTTTTTCACATTTTCTAACTCAAGAAAACAATTGGATCGACTCCGGCCAACCCCACAATTTCGGCCCAATTATCAACCGATATAGAGCTAATGGTCGAGCACGAGGCTGTTTTGGATCGTCGTGAAGTGGTAGATGGGAATGAGGTTCGCGTTGAGGTTCTAATGCATGGAAAAGGTTGCCTCGATGTAGGCTACGTGGGAGGATGGGATAACCATCACGGACGATTTTCGGAATTCCACCTTGAGGACAAGATGAAACTTACGGCGGCGTATTGTCATGAACCAAGATCAAACATCCATTAAACACCCATTAAGGTGTATAACCGCAGTCCAAGCACAAGCAACATCAGGTCACTCAAGTTAACTGTAGGAAGCAGGACATGTGACTATTGCATCGCAGTAAGTTTGGAAGATGTGCAAGAAGCAACTAGTCGCAACAAAGAAGGCTGGGTCAATGAGCTTTTTTTACGCATTGGTAGACAAATTAGGAAATCCTTGTAAGTTGCTCTGAATATATTCTAAGGTTTGGAAATAGTTTAGGATATCCAGAAATTGAGAGTATTATGAGATTAGTAGTCTCAAGGTACCTGAGAGTCATGGCCTAAAGCCATTGATCTTGTAATAGTCTAAGTATAATGAATGACATTTCCATACTTATTAATCTTAATTTTAAAGCTCAATAAATTAAGTAATTTAGTTAGAACTCAGGTTCCTATCAGATTATTGTACAATATCCGATTGGGGAGATAAGTGTGCAGTTGATTAATGTCTTGTTTTTATTATCAACTGAATTTGCTAAATTGAATTTATTTCTATCGAACCAGACTTATTTTTACTGTACTGAAGTTATTTTACTGAACTGAACTTATTGTTACTGAATTGAATTTATTTTTACTGAACTAAACTTATTTTTAATGAAACTTATTGAAATAAATTGCGAATTTATGTTATTAAATTTACTATTTTCACTCACATTTGACTTAAAAAAATTCAATGGGACACAATGACTAAAATACAAAGTACTCTTTACTATTCTTTATTATTCATTGGTATTGTAACAAAATTGACATAATAATAAGCAATGCCACCAAAGGTATGAAATAAATAAAGGGGTATATACACAAAGCATGAGTGAAAAGACACTATTAAATCTCTATTATCTCTAGGAAAATTTCTCCATAACTCCCACTAAAAAGGCGACTTTTGGCGAATAACTGTATCATTAAAAAATTTTGTCCACAAACAGCCACAAATCTCCTTTTCTTTATTGACCACGCCAAATGGTGTTTACCACCGCCAAAGGGGTTTGAACACTGCCAAAGGGTTTCTGGTGTGACGGCCACCGAAACTCAACCACACCCTATTTTCACCCTCCTCCTTCCTCAACCACACCTCCATCAACGCGGAAAGACCCTTTGGCAATGCCCTTTGGTCAGTCAACGCCTGGAAACACCCTTTGGTAGTGGTCAAATACCTTTTGGAGGTGGTCAAATACCACTTGGCAGTGGTCAACAAGAAAAGGGATTTGTGGCTGTTTGTGACAAAAATTTTAATGATGGCAGTTATTCGCAAAAGTAACGTCGCCTTTTTAGTGGAGTTGTGGACAAATTTTCTCTTATCTCTTTATTATATAAGTCAAGGGGAGCATGGTGTCCCCTGGAATTGACATCTTTACCCTTAACTTCATTATAAAAAAATTAATTAGTTAAAATGTTTTAAATCTCTTCCTAATTTACATGTGTAACAAGGATGGTTTAATACACTCACCCTTAAAAAAGGAAATTTATGCTTAAATATGATACATAACTAATTAAACAATTTTCAAACAATTATGACCCAAAACTTTCATATGTAGTTTATTTCTAACTAAATATTCATTTGCATAAAAAATTATAATCTCATTTTTTTCATGTAAATTTTATAATTGTCGTTTATATATATATAATAATATAATATATATATATATATATTATATAATATATATATATATATATATATATATATATATAAGTTGAGGTAAAGTATATGATTATAAATTAACTTTCATACTAGATAAAAAATAATTACAACGCACATATCCCATGCAATAAATATTAGTATAAGTGAAGGGAGGAAGATGGTGTCTCTCCAAAATGGCTAATATACCTTTACTAAATTTGAATTAGAAATAACAAATTAAAAAAAAAACATGTTAAATATGAATTGAGAATATACATAAAAAACACTCTAATTAATATTAAAGTGACCGACACAATAGTCCGGAGTGAAAGTCAGAATCCCCTTCCTCTCTAAAATCTTCTAGTTTCTCTATAACCTAGTTTTAGTAAAATTTTCGTTCTCCCTTCCTTGAATCCAAGGTTAGGTGTTTCTATTTTCATTTTTTTCTCTCGAATTCCCACGATTTCGTAAGCTTGTGGTTTGCTATGTTTTCTTCTCTCGGTTTCCTCTCATTTTTTGACTTCTAATAAGGGGTCATTGGTCTTGGGGTTGGTTTTAACCCTCCTCATGGCTGGTGAGTCACCCTCAATCAGTACCTTTGAAGTTTGGTTGTGCCGATGTTGGGTAGCGTTTCTTTGGGTTGTTCTGTCGTCTTCGTGTGGGAATCGCGAAGGGTTTTGGTCCCTCTTTCGGCTCTGCTTCCAAGCAGCGTTAGGAGGTCTGTGTTCCATTTTTGGTGTCGGGTTCTCACGGGGGGTTGTTGTCCGAACCGGTGGGAACTCAGCGGCGTTTGACGTTGGGGTGGTCCATTGAGCGAGATGGTAGGATCGTTTGCTGGCTTTGGCTTCGTTGGGTGTCGTCTTATTTTTTTCTTTGTTTAATTATAATGCCTCGTTTGTTATTTTTTTTTTTGCTTTCAGTGATAGTTTCTTTGAGGTTCAGGTACTCTCATATTGCAAATCTAGGGTTGTGGATCTTTTCCTTTGCTCGTTTGCTCTAAGGAGGAGACCTTGGTTGAGTCTATGCTCTCTATTGGCGACTATCACGTATCGACCAGTACACAAGTTGTGCTAATGGATATGCCTCAAATTTGTGTGGGAAATTGGTTCAACTTACTGTGTTTTGCTTTGTTGATCGATATAGTTATATCTCCTCTGGACCTTGGTGGGCATGATGTTTCATTCTATTTGTCGTTCTTGGGAAGACTTCGGACATTTACAGGCCGACGCAACTACACAAAAATAGATAGAATGCGGAACTTGCATGAATTCACAGACCGTATTGCTTCATATGAAGGGAATTCTTAAGGCGATGTTTTATTAAATGTTTTGATTTATAATGCATAAAATTCATATATAGGTCTTTATGATGTGTCTGTTAAAGTTTATTGTCAAATTGCAAGTGTCGTTTGACTTTACTATGAATGAAACGTTTTTAGTTTTCTCATAAAAAAAAAATAAAGTGACCGACACAATCAAAACAAAAACATAAAAATTTGAATCTCACATTAATATTTATACTCCCTAAAAAAACATTAATATTTATACTAATTATATTTTAAATATTTAAAATATTGATTACTATTGTTAATTTCTATTATACAAGTCAAACTCTTTAAATTAAGTGCTATCTAATTATTGAATCAAATATAAAAATTCGACCCCACATACTTAGTACGGAGAGTACATAGGATATTGGTTTCAAAAAACACACAAAAAATAATAATAATGTTTATTCTAACAATTTTTTTTTTTTTTTTTACAATGATGAGAAAATAATTTTAAGACGACATGTACGATTGCGTGCAAAAAAAATGTTATACTTGGGATAAGGCGAATTCTATATGCCATTTAAACAATAACTATATATAAAAAAATATCACTATGCGTCAAAAATATAATTGTTACAATTATACAATAAATGTCAGTATATAATTCAAACTTATACTTGTACAAGACTATTAAAGATTATGTGTTAATGTAAAAGGTCATTGTATACTTGGCCACAATAATATTGTTGTACACCAGATGCACCCAAGAATTTCTCAAAGGTAAAAAGATAGCATACACAAGATATACTATATAAACTTTGAATCCTTCTTTCCTATTTGTACCGAGGATGCTCATAGAGGTTGTTTAAAAATTTTGTCATATGTCCAATTTGAGACTATCGACAGTATTTATAGGAATAATCGAATTGAATTGACAAGGAAAAACACCTATACCCATAGTTGATGAGCTTGTTCACTTCAATTTAGTTTAGTTCAATTCGATTTATTTTTTAAAAAAAAGCATAGTTTATTTTAATTAATATTAGGTTAGTTCAATTTAACTCTTTTTAATTCAAATGTCTTGAAAAAATTCTGACATAAGTAATGATGGCATGTTCATGTTGTGACGTGTTTTTATGTCAAGACTGCTAGAACATAAGCTAAGTGAAAACCAAAAGAACGAGCAAATTTTAACCTGGACCCGTAGTCCATATGAAAATAGATGGAACCCCCAAGCCACCCACGCTGCAAACCTCACTTCCTTCCTCCCAGCCTAAAAGTTGCCTTTGATGGCACAATTCAAAATACATGGCGCAACCTTACTCTTTTAATTAAGTACTTCCTCTGTTTTTCTAGATGTTCCACTTTTCTCTTTGGACGTTTCAAATAAGTGTTCCAAACCAATTAAAAATAACTTTTTTACCTTTTACCTACTTATTTACTCTAACATTAATGAATTACTCATTTCTAAAGTCAACTTTTCATTATTTTACTCAATTATTCACCCAAAAATACTATTTCCATAAAATTTCATTCACACATTACTCTTTTACCTACTTATTCAACTTTACCCAACTTACTCAATTATTTATTTCAACTCAATCAATCTTAAAAAACGTTCCAAAATATAAAACATCTAAAAAAACGAAAGAAGTACAAAAGGTAATTATTATTTTTAAGAAAACAAATGATTAAGTTATTTTACAAAAATCATTAAGGTATTGAAAACTTTTCACACAAAAACCTACTATCTTTCCCTATATAATGGAGATCTATTTTTTATGTGGAAAGTGATAATTTATAAAAAAAAAAATGTGTAATATAAAACTTTTTATTCGATAAGAATAGGGATTTCATTAATATACTTCCTCCGTTTTAAAAGACGTTTTGTTTCTTTATACGGAATTTTCATAATAAACGCATCACTTTACTTTCTTCCTTTTTTGGATGGGGACAAATAAAAGCTTTATTTTCTCTCTTTTATGTGGGAACCACAATTAAAAATACTCATTTTAACACCTGCTTTATTAAAAATTCATTAATATACCTACTTTCATCCTTTATCTCTCTTTTTGGTCCCCCTACAACACCACTCACACTCTCAAATTTTGCCTCAGAACCGTGAAATGCAAAGTGATGCGTTTTTTACGAAATGGAGGACAGTATAAAAAATAGTCAAAACACTTACAATCAATGGAAGAAAAAACAAAAAAATTCCACAAAGAATACAAAATACGCTTAGAACTAGTTACACTAGCACTATAAGCATGCGATGCGTGTGGTCAGTTTAAAAATTATATATGAAACAAATATTCAAATAGAAAAAAATCATGGGGTAACAGTTTCAAATTAAACAATGATTGTGGTTTTCAAATTTTTGATGTAATTTTTTCTTTTCAATTGATGAATCTCCCGACAAAGAGATAAATGATTAATTACATTGACATACAAATAGTAATTATTAAAATACATAATAATTTAAATATTTTAATTTAGTATGATTTCAAAATAGTTTTTAATGATTAACTGTTCATGTGAAAATTTAGTCTATGTAATAATGTATTTATATTTGAATTTTTTCATACTAATTAATTAAAATTTTCTCAAAGTAATTTGCAATGTTTAAGTTATTCAATGAAATTAATTAGTCAATGTAATAGTGTATTTTTTATTTTTTATTACACTAGTTAATTAAACTTCTTTTTTCATTCATGGGAAAAATTTCGTCAATATACCTTTTTTTTATGTTGCTTATATGAAAGTGCAAAAACATAAAGAGAATTGATATTTTTTAAGTAGGGCAATTAAGTCTTTTACATCATTAAGGGTGTTCTTTCTTTAATAGGGGAACATCATTGCTCCCCCTTGACTTATAATAATAGAGATAAAATAGCTTTAAAAAAATCTTCATCCGAAGCAATACAATCTGTGAGTTCGCTATAATTTGCACAAAGTCCGCTGATGCGTAGTTGTTTGGTGAACAACTTTTGTGATTTTCTTAATTTTTTCCGAGATTGTGAAACCTAATGTTCATTATCAACCAAACGATAAATACGAAACCCTGGATAATATAATCCAATCTTTCATAAGGGAGACAAAGACAACTACACCCAAACTCTTACAAGTTAAAGGAGATAATAATAAACCCAAATATTGGGATAAAACTCTCATAGAGAGATAGAAAAACCCAATAATTGGGGATAAAACTCTCGTAAAGAGATACACAAAAGATTATTCATGAAGAAACAAACAAAAAGAAAGCAAGTGGAAAGAAAAATTGGGTGTACCCACCATCAAAAAGATATGATGAAGCCTGACGATTGAGAAAAATTAAAGTTATGGATTTATAGAGAGCTTTTTTGGGAAAAAAAAGAGAGATTTCGTACTGTTGGCTAGCCGTTGTAATTATAAAACTTATATTGAATATATTTTTGCGATTTCATGTACACCCAAATTAATTTCCAAATGTTAGCTAGTATTCTCTAATGGAGGCAAGCAATTAAAATCAAGCAAGATCAGAGATTTCTTCATTGATGTGTAATGAAATCAGCCAAATTTATATTGTAAATCTCATGAGATTTAGTATAACATTAATTGCATTTGTGTATCTCATAGGATTTAATTAGTTGCTTCTTCTAATGAAATTTGGTTTCACTTGTAACCATTCAATATTGGAAGTTATGGATAATGCCAGATAAAAGATTTTGTGTAGTATCTGTACAATAAACAAATAAGTGCAAAAATCATTAGTTTTATCAAAATCCTTTCAGTTTTCATTTATTTTTTTTCCTGTAAGAATGTATTATTTTCTCTAAAATTATCCATTGTTTGCACGGTGTCGCATATTTGTGCAAATGCTTATGGTATCATCGATTATACGGTACAATCTCTTTAATTTTTATATGATGACTCCGTATCTCTATATTGGTGGAGATCATGGAAAATTGAGCGTGATTGTACTATACAACTAGTTATATCGTAAAATTTGACTTATTTGTTAAGTTAATGCCGTGATATCGATCATAAATAATTTATAGGTGATTTTCCCTCTTTAGCGTAAAATTTCAAATGATGGACAAAGTTTTATTTTATCTTGGATAGAAATCAAAGAAAAAAAAAGAATTAGGACAAACAATCGTACGTAAAAAGATTCAAATTTTAGAAAATTCTTTTGATAAATTATATTTATTGTATTTGATTGATTAATATATTTAGAAAAATGTGCTTTTTTTTTTATAAATACAACACGACGTCTAAATCAATTCATTATTGTGTTTTTACCAAATGACAATTCGGATATAAATAAATGTACGCAAATAAACTCCGATGCAATAATATTTGAAATTAAACTCAGTAAAATTGGTTATGTTAAATAATTAGTTCGTTAAAATAAATTTAGTTTAGGAAATTACGTTAGAAAAATATATGAATTTTTGTAAAATATAGATTTCAATCCTACATAAATTGTCAATAGTTTTTACTTATATTAAAAAAAAGTTTAGCTTTATGAAATAAATGTATTTCAGTTAAAGTAAAATTAGTTGAATAAAATAAATTTGGGTGGTAATAGTAAGTTATAGTTCATTACGAAAAAATCCGATTAGTAGTGGAACCTGACGTCAATATGAATAAAATGATATGGATAATTTGAAAATAAACTACATTTACTTCCGCATTATTTTCCAACTAAATTAACTACTTTCCTTTAAGCATAGTATAAACCTATAACGCGAATTTAATTAGTTGAAAGATTCATGTTGTAGAAATTACGCGAAATATAACTTGTGCTCTTTAAAAAAGCGCCCGATTATGTATATAGGAACTTTGTGCATGTTCTGCAACAAAATCAAAACACTTCGTCTCTACAACTTACAACATAAAATTCGAGCATTTTTACAATGGTGATATACTAATTAACTACTCCGTACTTTCCTTTAAGTGATAGTATAACGGCAATTTAATTAGTTGAAGATCCAAATTGTAGAAATTGCGCGAAATGTAATTTGATGCTTTTAAAAAAAGCCCGAGAATTGTGTACGTTAAACGTAACTGTCATGTTCTGCAACAAAATCAAAACACTTCGCCTGCAACTTACAACATAAAATCGAGCATATTTTACAATGGTGTATAATTATAACGTTACATTTTTAATTTTTTTTTATCAAACAACCTTATGTTTTGCATTTAATTATCATTTCAAGTGATAAAACCTAGCGATTTCACTAATATTAAATTTAAATCATATGATATAAAACAAAAAATTTAACCCATTTTTAAAGAGTAGTTCTCCAACTAACAAGGACAATATGAACTATTTTTCATTATAGTAAGATACTAATCGTTGGCAACATTGGCCAATAGAAACTGAAAATTGCATTATCCATATGATAGCTACTCAACATAGTTAAAATTTCACTATAAATACTCAAGCACAACTATATCACTTCACTCATAGCAAAACATTTATCAAAGCTTAATTAGCCTTCATAGTTTATTAACTTCTTCTCATTTATCTTTTCATCACTTCATAGCAACAAGCAAAGATCCATCATAAGTTCATAGATTAGGCTTGCATTACAATTCTTAAATCCACATCCTTCATTCTCTTTCTTTTTGCCCTATATATTTATTTGTGATTCTCCTTTTTCTTCTACCTATTTGTAAGTTAATCTTCTTGATTTCTCATTCTTTATGATATAATCAAGTACATGATGATTGTTCTACATCTTAAGTGTATTAATGCATTTTAGTCATATATATATACATTTGTTTTCGTCCATGCTCAAGAGATGATGATTTATTTGATGTTTACCCTTCTAGTAGATGATCATATTAACTCGGAATTTATTAGTTATGATTTATTTTTAATTATATGGATTCTGACTTGTTTTGTCATTCTTTTATCAAAACTCATAAGTAACAATTTGAAAAGTAACGTTGGGTTTTCCGGAAGTAAACTTTACGTTCATCATGTTGTTATTGACACGCCCGTTAATGAAGTATTAAAAATTGTGCTCACATAATAAGAGTGTCAATATCAAATTTGGAAGCACCGTAATTATTATTTTTATTTCATTTTACTTTTTTAAAATATTACTTTTTTCTTGTTGGGATGTCTAGTTTTAACCCAAAAAATATCTATTTATATTTTTTTAAAAACAAAAAGGAACCTATTTTTTAAAAATGATTTTAAAAGAAATTAAATAGAAAATTAAATAAATTCACAAAAAATTCTTCTAGAAGATCTTTTATTACCTAAGATTTTTTATTACTGTGCTTCAGACAACCAAGTTGCAATTCACATACATGTGTGAACGAAATCAAATGGATTTTGATGTAAAAACATATTTCTTTCATATTTATGATTTTATTCTTATTGATTTATGTATTTCAAGCAAATCCTTTTGGATCAAGATTATACAACTTTTTGTTTCATGTATTAAGAAGATAWTAATTTCATGAAGAWTTTTAATATTTTTTTAACCGTTATAAATAGCTAGAAAAATTATAATTTTCTCAAGCCATTTGTTTTGTACCCTAGCTTCAATTTCTATGGGGTACATTGAATGACCTTTTGTGCATAAACACATCAAATATATAGTACATTATTATTCTAATTTTTTTTAATCATTTTTTCCGATACAAAAACAAAACACATTTTTAAGAGTCTAATCCTTTCAAAATATCATTACACTTGAGCGTCTTAAATTTTTTAAGAATGCACAAGTGGAATTTTATAGATGATGTTTGTTTGTAGGTCTTGAGTATTAATTACTTTCAATATTTTTTCCAAAACTTATGCTTAAATTTCATTAAACCTACTTCAAATAAAGGTTTTTGTTGGTTTTTTTTTTGAAGAGATAAGATACATCAATATTCTACCAATAAATTTCGAGTCATAGCTCAAAAATGAATCGACTCGTTTTCGTTTGCCAAAAGCATCCAAAGTAGCATGTCAATGAAATTGGTATATTATATTTCATATACCAAGGAACATTCATTCCTATGTAAAAGAAAATATATTATAACTCGGGCTCTTTTTTAAAAAATATATATATTTGGGTTCATAAGTAGGAACAAGAGTTTTGTTATTTACTAATCTACTTGTTGCCCAAATTTCATATTATATAAAAATATAAAATTGAATAATGGTTTTGCTAAGGCAGGTATAGTCACTTTCTTAAATCAAAGATTACTCGCAATTTCAAAATTAATTTTAAATTTTTTATACATTTTTATTTTAAACCCTCCCTATCAAATTTCTCCTATAACATTCATATGCATATTCCTTGTTCATCCGATTTCATCTAATTAATTTGCTTTATACATCTGAACGATGGAGAAGTCATCCTCATACGGCTATCATGGGAGATTCAACTCAATGATCGCCATGCGCCATTACATTCTCATCTTTTGGTAAGTATTAATAATAATTATTAATAACTTCTTTATTTTTTTCACAAATTATCATGTGATTTTATGTACGATAATCATGAAATAAACGGTTTTTGCTTGTCGCATGTTTGATGATGTATACAGACGTTTGTAGTGCTCTTGCTTCCGAGCGTTGTGATACCAATATGGATCAAAAACAAAAAAGATAGAGCACAAGGTGCAAATGGAAGCAAGTTATGCTAATCTTCAACTCATTACAAGGTGGGGATGTAGCAAACTAATGCCACCCATTAATTCATCGGCCTTAAACCTTGCTCGGGTTTTAGGCCCGGTGCTAATGGTGATAATGAGCTTTCATTTCAGAGATAGTAACAAAGTTTGTATTTTTTTTATTTTTTGTGCGAGTTTTCTTTTTAAGATCTTTTAGTTAGGTAATTATTGTTTTTTTGTAGAAAAGTGGATATATATGAATCAACTTGATCTTTTATATTTATTATAATGGTAATAATTAATAGCACAAAAAAATAATGGTAATAATAATAATAATATAAAATAATAATAATAATAATAATAATAATAATAATATAATAATAATAATAATTCAAACTTGATCTTTTTATATTCATTCTCGCTCCCCTCCACTTCTTATAGATCACTTGTTCTTTTTGTTGGTTGTAACTTGTAACGCCTGCTACGTTTTATATATAATAATATAATATAATAATAATAATAATAATAATAATAATAATAATAATAAATAATAAAATAATAATAATAATAATAATATAAAAATATAATAATAATAATAATTTATTGTTGTTGTCTGTAAAAAGAGTACGTGTGAATAAGAATTTACTAGATTTTTATTTATTTATTTATTATTATATTATTGTGCATTTAAACAACACTATGTTGTTTAAATAGAAAATAAGGAGTAAATAAATAATAAAAAAAATTAAAAAAAATGAACATAATCTCATTTTCTCTCTATGATTATGTACCTTTTTGAAATATTTTGCTCCATAATAAATAATAATTAGATATTCCATAAAAATTTTTTAATCGTCAATTTAGTACCTATATTCTTGCATATGTGGTCAAATAAACATTATTAATTTTGAATATTAATATTTGTTTTGTTGCATATAATTTGTTACGGAGGAAGTACAAGAATCATTAACTGAACATCTTGGTCAATAACACCATATTTGGGAATGAGGCTTTGAAATTAATTCTATTTTTTAGTTAATGATAATTTTATCATGAAAAAGGTTGTTTGAAGAAAATTATGTAGAAATGTACAACTATTATAATATATCGTTATTTTACCCAAAATAATAACTAATTAAGGAGTTTCATCTTTGTAGGTGGCACCAACTATTTTTAAAGCACAACTGATCATAACCAAGTATAACCAACGTTTCATAACATTGATTGGATGGTCTTTTCTTTGCATAATACAAGCTGATGATCAAATACATGCAACGCATACTCCAATTTATAGTTTTGCAAATTGATATATATCACTACACTTGGTATACACAACTTGTGAACCTAACAATGGACGAGTTATATGGAGAATGTCAATGTCATTTCAAAACCTCGCATGTGTCAATGAGACCATACGGTTTAACAAGCTCAGCTGAACCAATCCTAATAATGTCTCCAACCTCCATTGGGGCTTTCGATTGGATATTGTCAACAACGGCTGAAAAAAGAAACGGTGACCTAATTCGTAGGGGACGGCAGAGAAACTAGGTGCTAGGAAAGCCAATTTCTCTGA
>SNQN01001032.1:76213-99891 GCA_008642245.1 Bassia scoparia
AACACGGAGCTTATGGGTGCAAGCATGTACTTGTCATCTCTTTTTGATGGTAAGGTATTAATGCAAGGTTTGAAAGAGGCCAACATCAAAATTGATGGTGGTAAAGCTTTGGTTGAAGATAGAAATCAAAGTTACATCGGTGAAATTCCATGTCACACCAACGRTAGTAGTGTTGCAAATGTTCATGGTACCACCTTAGATATTGAAGGAGCCGATTTCATCTTCTATTGCGCAACCATTGACATAGCCATGGTGCCTATGGTATGTTCTCTTCTTGCACTCAATTCATACACATTCTAGTAAACATCGTTCTTGTTAGTTTAAGGGTTTTTGTCATAGACCATATTTTCTAGGACCTATTTTACGAGAAATCACCTTATGTAGTCATATTGTTTGTATTTGTTGCCCTCGTGTATGCTTAATTATAATTTATTAAATAAAACGTTGTCTCTTTATCTATGTAGGTCTATGTCTTGGCTTTTCCAAACACGAAAACAATTGGTTTTGTTCACAAACACTCCAAGATAGCATTGATACTTCTGTGTGTAATGATCGTTGCCACTATCATCTCTATCTTTGCGTTTGTGGTAATAATAGTTAGAGCCACTAGGCGAGAGGTCCACCTATGCGCRGCATACATGAGGGAGATGGAGAAAACCGGGCAAGCTGAGAGAAAGAGCATGAAGCAAAGCTTGGCCTTTGCTAGTGCTAACCATGATGTTCGAGGTTATTTAGCTGGAATTAAGGGCTTGATTGAACTTTGCTTGATTGATCTTCCTCCCTCTTCGGAACTTGCTTCTAATTTGAAGAAAATGGATACTTGTGCCGAAGACCTTTTAGGTATGTATTTTCTTCGAATTTTAAGTTGCACCAATTACTCACCATAATATATAATTCATCTAAAAACTGAACATTTTCTCGAGAATTATTTGGATGAAAATAAAGTCTAGTTTTTTTTAATCTTGTTGATATGTGCAGCATTGGTGAACTCTATATTAGATTTGAGCAAGATAGAAGCAGGCAAAATGCAACTTGAAGAGAAAGAATTTAACTTAGCCCAACTTCTTGAAGATGTGGCTGATTTATACCACCCGGTTGCAATGAAAAACAATGTTGAAGTGATTTTAGACCCTTGTGAAGGTTCTATCTTCAAGTTTTCCCAAGTGAAAGGTGATCGCGGCAAGCTCAAGCCTGTCTCTTATACACATCTAGATGTGTATAAGAGACAGAAATTCGACTACACAAGTTGGCACTGGCTTAGGACTAGGCATTGTTCAATCTTTGGTATGTATGCTCGAAAATTTCCTTATACTAGAATCAAATTTCATATGATGTAACTGAGTTTATACAATTTGTTAAAAAATGTATATGTCTACTTATTATTGTGCGATACTAATGAGATCTATCAATATCTTTACAGGTTAGATTGATGGGAGGAGACATTGCAATAGTCGACAAAACTGCTRGCGAGCAAGGSGCATGCTTCAAATTCAACATTTTCTTGATTGCACAAGAGGAACATGAGGCAAACCAARTAGACATAAATAGTCCGAGCTTAGGGCTAACCACTTGTGTACGCAGCCCGAAAGGCGAAAAGTCATTGGTGATTCTCTTGATGCAAAATGAGGTCCGAAGAGAAATGGTCCATAGATATATGGAGAGCCTTGGAATAAACGTGAAGGTCGTAATCCATGGTGAAAACCTTTTTAGCACATTGAAGAAGATTAAGTCCAAGCTTATGGATCCTCAAAACAATAACTCTTCATTAGAGAGGTCTGATGACGACTCAACATCATCTGCTATTGCAATGTATTTATTGAGTAGTGGCTCTGAGAAAGTTTACAAAGAGGAAGAACATTATGATGAAGTCTTGCCAGTGTACAAACGACCCAAGAATCGAGTGTCAAATAAGTGCATATTACTTGTGGTAGATTGTAATGCAAATGAAGACTTTCATATGCTACAAAGATCRGTAATTGAGTTCAGAAAAGACTTTTACATGACATGCACTAAGGTGGTTTGGCTTGATAGGCCCGACACTCGTAGGGCACACTTTAAAGGTCTACAAGATGAAAGTCTCCCTTGGACCGATATTATCATATCAGAGCCTCTTCATGGATCGCGTTTGTCAAAGGTAATAAGACTTCTTCCCGAGTTTGGAGGTGATTTTGTAAGGTCTCTCACTACAGACGATGGTAGGAGATTGGTGAGATCAAACATTAGCACCACAATTTTACCAAGCAACCCACGATCGGAAATTGAAGAGGAAATTATTGAGTCTAATGACGAAGAGATCAAGAACTTGAAAAGGAAAAAAATATTGAATTTCTCATCTTGTAGTGATAGTGCTCATGAACACGAATCTCCTCAAGTTGTAAAGAGCTCATCGAGCAAGGTTAATGATGCAGATGCTCAAAGGTAAATCTTAATTTTAAATCACGTGTATAAAGATATACATATATACTACCTCCGTTTTTTTAGATGACCCACTTGTACCAAAACTATGAGAGGTTTTCGGTACAAGCGGATCATCTAAAAAAATGAAGGAAGTATGTTTTATGCCATTGAATTTATTTTTATCTTACTATAAAGACTTAGCACATTTCATGTCCTATATCAATAGGAGTGGTGTAGAACCGAAGAAATCTCCCTTGGAGGGGAAGAAGATATTGCTCGTCGAAGACCAAAAATTGCAAAGAATGCTCGCTGAAAAATGCATTACACGCTTAGGTGCCGAAGCACAAACWTGTGAAAATGGCAAAGAAGCATTTGAGTTAGTTTGCAAAGCTTTGAGTGACACGTCGTCAAATATAGAACTCCAATTTCCATATGATTGCATTCTCATGGATTGCCAAGTAAGTTGGAAAAAAAGCTAATTTGTCAAAAACCACTTTTTCTAAATGAATTTGTCTTAAATCACCCTTTGTAAGCTAAGGCCTTGTTGACCACCACTTTGTTGTCGTTGACCACCACCTTACTGCCGTTGGTGGTCAACAAAGGCTTTAGCTTTAAAAAACTAAATTATTGATATAGAATCAAATAATATTTCACAATGCATTGATGTTACAAAGATTAATGACAAGTATGTCCTTAGATGCCGGTGATGGACGGATTCGAAGCAACAAGAAGAATACGGGAAGAGGAGAAGAGGCACGTCGGGGTACACATACCTATCATAGCATTGACGGCCCATGAGGTGAACGGAGAAGAAGGGAGGAAGATTGCAGAGGCTGGAATGGACTTTCATTTGACAAAACCACTCCAACCTAAAGAACTTCAAAAAATAATAAGTGATGTATTGAAGTAATTGTACATGATTTATAATTAGGTGCTTTAAAACCTTTAATTGATCGATGATTAAGCACATAACTAGCTTATCAATTTAGCAAAAACTAGTGATATTATTAGTATAGAATATATACCTATGAGATTTTGTATATAATAATCTCTTTATGTTCAATTCAATGAGATACTGAAAAAATTTCACCCTAGCTATGTTTTTTTGTTTACCATTTTACATATACATTTAAAACTTGATATATATATATATATATATATATTATATATATATATATATATATTATATATATATATATTTATATATATTATAATATATTATATATTAATATATATTAAATAGTTTACGACATCTACAAAGAGAATTGAATAACACACGACAAAAGTTAAACAAAAAGCTTCCATCTGCACTACGATCTTGCCATACATATCAAACTTCTTTTGTGCCTTCAACATTTTTGTGTCTCTACAACCTTCATACGAGAGAGTCTATCGATATGTTGAGCCTTGAAGATAAAATTCATCTAATTATTTAACGTGTTTCAAGAATTATCTTCCTTTCGATCCATGTGAAATTTCACCAAAACACTATTTGTACATGATAAATTGACAAAACTAAATTATTGAAACAAAAAAAAACAATACCTCTATGAGGACAAAACCAAGACTCCACAAAGGGCACTAACCATGAATCCCACCCATTATGGGAACAAGTTTTAATATTGAACTAACAACAAAATAACATGAAGTAATATATTTGGTCAGAGAATCTAATTTTGCGTTTTTTATTTAAAAAATCAAAAGAAATAGAAAAATTAATTAAAAAAAACTTTAAGAACTTAAGATTTCATAATCAGATTCTTTTTTTTACGATGCTCACACAACAAATTACTACTCACATATGCATGTGTGAACGAAATCAAACTCAATTTATGGTAAAAAATTCCTTCACATTTACGATTCGATTCTTATAATTTTCATCTGAAAAAAAATCTTATGATTCAAGATTTTTAACTTGTTTTTCATGTGATAGAAAGAATTATTCAAGAAGATCCTAATATTCTCTAACTATTTGTGAATAAACACATCATCTATATTATTTTCGTTTTTTATACATGAGAAGCCATATTTTTAATTTGCATTGAAAAATTAAATACATTTTCAAAGTCCAACTCTGTATTGGTCGGGCTTCGAAACCCAACACCAGCAGACTACACATGACAAACAAAAATCAAACTAAGGATACCCAAAAAATGATCAGTTCTTCAAATAAATGTAGAGTTTTATACCGTAAAAAGAAATAATCAATAATGTTATAATCTTCTAAATCTTTAACTACGCATATAAGCACGCGATGCGTGCGTTAGTTTATAATTATTATAAAAATATTCAATTAGGAAAAAACATCATGTAGTTGGTACATTTTTTCAATTAATAATGCTAAGGAGTTATTATCGATTTTCAAATTCGATGTGTTTTTTCTTTTCAATGAATCCCCATACAAATAGATAAAATTGAATGGTTTTAATTAATGATTACTACATTCGACATACACGTACAATGTACAAATAGTAATATTGAATTATATAGTGATGATTTAGTAGCTATTTCAATTCAATTAGTTTTTAAATAATTTGCATGATTAAGTGATGCATTGGAATAAATTAGTCTATGTAAGTAATGTATCTCATTTGAACTTTTCATACTAATAAATTATAATGTACTATTAATTTTAATTAACTTTTTTATATGCTTGGTAAGGAAAGTACAAAAAATTAAAAGTTTTTACTTTTTTTAACTAAGGTATTTAAGTCTTTTTAAAACATAAGATTGTTTAAGTTCATTTAATAAGACCCATCCCCCGATTCCCTTATATATCTCTATTATATAAGGAAGGGGGAGGAAGATGGTTCCCCCCTAAAAGTTTTACCCTTAATAAATTTGAAAAAATTAATGAATAATGTATCTAAATTACCTTTGTTATTATTATTAAAAAGAATTGATTTATTAATGTAACTAATTATTGAAATTAAAAAGCTTAATCAATGAATTGAAGCATTAATGTTTTATTTTGAATTTCAAGTCATATTAAAAAAAAACAGTAGCATTCAATAAAATTTATTGCTAATTAGCTATAAAACATTTTATTTGATACATAATTTATTAAATTTTAATGATTAATACAATTTCATAATCCTAAGCACGCATCGCGTGCACATAAAAACTCGTTATATTATATACTAACATTGTGCACAAGATGTGCAATAATTTTTTTAGAAGGAGAGGAAATTATGTTTATAAATTTCGTTGAAAAAAAACAATTAATAGTAGTTATAAAAATATCATGTAAAATTTAAAAGAGGGAATTTTATATAAGAGTTATACTGTTAAATAGTTTGCAAACTAAACACCATGAATAATATTAAAATAGTCGTGGTTGACAACACATACATTTTTTTTTTTACTTTAATGAAGTCATGACAATAATTGATTTATGACAATTAATTTCAAGTTTTAAATTATTGACAAATTGGTAAATTTAACTTTCAAAAAATGACTTGTCAAATTTGTTTTGATTGTATAAATAAACTTACTATCTATCTAAGAATATTATTTATTTATTTATTTTTTATGTCAAATGTATTTTGTAACGGTAAAAAAGTAAAAACATAGGGGGACACTTTTGACATAAATTTTTTAATCATAAAGCGTCAAGTGACACTTTTGATTTTTGTTTTAAACACACACACACACACACACACACACACACACATATATATATATATATATATATATATATATATTGATAGATAGAAAGATATTGCACAGAGTATATTACGTGGTTTGACTATAATCTCAATTGATTTTATGATTATGTACCTTTTGAAATAATAATTTGTTTCCATAATAATTGTGAATATTTATAATAAAGTTATGTTCATTTCGTCTGAATTTTTCTTATCTGGATTTTTTTACTTATCTGAACTTTTCTGATCTGAACATCTGATATGAACCTTTTGTAGTTGTTTTTTGTTTTTAATATTTTCTGATTTGATCTGAATATTTTTGATCCGGTTTGATCTGATCTGAATTTTCCTGATCCAATCTGATATGATCTTAATTTTTCGATCTGATTTGAATTTTTTTTAATAAGCAATAAAGTGCTTAAATAAGTTGAACTGAACATAACCTAACAAGATGAGAGTTTCCCTTGGCAGACAATAGCACACCCGCCTCTTCACAGATATCACGACATCAAAGATAACAAGGCTTCTTTCTGAGTTTGGTGGGGATTTTGTAAGGTCTCTCATTATAGATGGTAGGTGATCAATAAGATGGATGTTATAAGCATCAATTTAATGAAAATTAATTGAATTTTTATACTTAGATGCTTGCTTGGGAAAGGATGGATTTGAAGCTATAAAGAGAAATTTTATACTTAGATGCTTGTGAAGGATGGATTTGAAGCAATGCCAAAGAGAATGCACAAAAAGAAGGAACAGTGCGAAGTACACATTCATAGCATTGCATTGACAACTCACAAGGTGGACCAAGAAGAAGGCAAGAAGAGAGATTTGAATGGATTTCAATCTCATGAAAACCAATCCAGTCTAGAATGCTAAAAAAAATTAGAAGGTGTTAGGTTGTGTTACTATAAAATTAAAGGAAATCATTCATGTGGCACTATTTGTCGTATACGTGCCACACAACTTCACCACGTACATCATCTTATGTTCCACTTAGATTATTACGTTTTCTTACAAAATAATTAACATTGCTTTTAGCTATATTGGAACACATAACCTCTTATCTTTGGGCGAGACAACCCTACAACAAAGCAAATCTTTGAGGAGTTGGCTTCTATTAACCCAGGGGTGTTAAAGATGACATTAGATAAAAAAAGGTGTCCTGCTCTGCCTTTCGAGAACACATGCTCTCTTCGAGGATGGGCGACATGAATACAACGAAGTTTTTGAGAGCTAGCAGGTTATAATTCTGCTTTGGAAAAAATATATAGGTAGCTAGAAAATGATGTAATTTAATTGGTAGTTTTTTTTGGATAAAAAGATTTAAAATTAAAAATTGAGCACACATACACCTAGAGTATAAACAAGCTTGCTCATGAGTTGCTCGAGTTCAGATGAAATTTTCACGAGCTGAGACACAACTATGTTTGGCTCGAAAGGTTCACAATCAAGCTCAAAATATTTTTGTTCATATTTATTTAATGTAATAATATTAAAACCACTCGTTAAAAAAATATATTAAAACAAATAAGATACTATTAACAATTCCATCAAATTAGGAAATCCATTAGATTGCTAATAAAATTGAAATTATTAAAATATTAAAATTCATTTTAACACTTTTAAAAACTCGAGACTCGACTCGAATTCAAAATACATAGTATTTGTCGATGTCAGTTTGTCACGGGCTCACGGGCAAAATCGAAATATTCAACATTTGGCTTGACTCATTTCATTAACAATTTACACCGCCAGGTCCATCGTTACGGCACCCAAAAAAACACAAAAACGCAGGAATCCCGCAAAAACATCTTCCCGCCAAACACCACCATGCAATTTCCCGCCAACATAAACCCCCCATTTACATTTTACCTCCTTTATCCTCTTTTTCTTCTCTCAATTCTTCTTCTTTGTCTCACATTCACATATTCACATACTGTGTAAACTCTCATCAATGCTCCTTCACGCAAGATCGCCATGGCAGATCTCCATTGTCAACAAACACACCAAATCACCTCATTCCTTTACCAAATCTTCTTCCCCTACTCTTAAACCTATTCCTCAATCTTCCCTTAAACAACCCATTAATACCGATTTGCCCAAACACAAAACCCTAATTTTAACTCTAACCCTAGTAGTGCTAGTCCAATTCATCTCCTCCGACAACCCCTTCTCCATATCTACGAATCGAAGCCGAAAACAACGGTTTTGAAACCCCAATTAGTAATTGGTAGAACCCAAAAGATGAAAGGATTGTATGGCGAAGAAGTGGTGAACGGAGAATTAGGGTTTATTGGCCAATTGGACGAGAGTGTACGAGGGGTGTGTGAAGTCGTATGATGGGGTTTCGAGGAAGCATTTGATTGAGTACGATGATGGCGAGGAGGAATGGGTTGGCTTTCGAAGGAGAAGATTGAGTGGGTTGAACGTTGAAGGAGGATTCTGGCCGGGAAACCTAAGAGAAAGAGGAGGTTGAGGAAAGTGGTGTTGCTTTGGATGACGATGATGATGAGGATGAGGAGAAGGGATGTGGGTGGTGTGGCGGAGGATGTCGATGATTCGAGCGACGAGGATTGGGGTACGAATGCGGTTGCTGAGGAGAAGGGAATGCTGTTCCGAAGAGGTGGAGTGGTGGACGAGTTCGAGGAGGAGAAGAGGAGATTGGGAGTGTGAAGAGGAAGAGGGGGGAGATTGTGGTGGCAGCGGTGCGAAGAAGGCTTAAGGTGGAGAAGAAGAGGTGAAGGCAGATTACGAAGACATTAAGGTTGAGGTTAAGCCGAGAAACCAATTACCAAGGCTCAAGGTAACTATAATTTTGATAAAGTTGTCTTTACTTTATGTTACTTTAATTTATTGTTATGTTATGTTGCTAGATTGTTTTTGTTGTGCAATCACAAGTGTTAGATTTTGTTTGCTTGTTTGTAAATGTGAAGTGATTTTTCAAACAACAATGAAGCAAATCTTCCAATGTCATTATAATGGCACAGGAAAAGCTTGTCTTCCTTGTCCAGTGAAATTTACGCCTGATGCTTTATTTGTACTCATTTGTCAGACCTAATGAATCCTTTTTTTTGGCAAGCATTGATTAATTGTTTGTACCATGCCTTCCCTGTTTATTTGTTCGAGTTGTTCGCGGTCTAGTTTGTCCCCATTCTGAATTTCTGTATCTGTTGTCCAGAGGCAAAACCAATTAATGTTCCTGAAAGCATGGATATGATGCATTGGAGAGGTTTGGTATTCGGAAGAACAGAAGTTTCCTTTTCTTGGAAAGTATGTGTTAGTTTAATATAGATTTCTATGTTTTTTTTTTCTCTTTTGGGTTGTGCAATACATTAAAATTCCCATGCTACATTTTTTTCTTAACTAGGAGGATGCTGGTGTAGCTTTCTTTATATTTTTACCCAAAAAACTAGAATTTGTTTGAAGTTTATATCTTATTTTTGGTGAATTCCTTGTCTTTTGATAGGGATCGACGAGATGCCAATAGGAGACGTCCGGGTGATGCAGTTATGATCAAGAACTCTTTATTTGCCCACTTTTTTTCTGAAAAACCTCACAGGCGGTCAGGTGCACATTTTTACATTAATAGATGTTTGTTAATACTTGTTCCTGGCGTTGCTGATTTTGTGTTTCATGTAACCTTTGTAGAGACAATGGTGGGAGTTTAAATCAAAGCATATGGACAAGGTTCTTTTCTTTAAGGTATTGCCTGCTTACATAGTTCATTTTAATTTTATGTTGGGGTCGCTGCTGCTTTATACAAATTCAGGTGTTTTTGTGTATAACTTGTGATTGGCTACTGTATCAGATGGGCAAATTCTATGAGATTTTTGAAATGGATGCACATATTGGCGTAAAAGAACTTGATCTTCAGTATATGAAGGTATGTTGTGTGTTGCTTTAGATGTCCCTCCCCTTTTCTTGCCTTTGTCAAAATTTGTTGGATTATTTATTTATTTATTGAGAGCAGATAAAATAAGGTTAGCCAGCATTTAAATTATTCAGCAATTTGCTTCGCATTCTTATAATTGTCCAGATTTTAAGATGCCTTTTGCATTTCTTCTAAGAGTACCATCCAAAAGTTTAAAATATGTTCACATTGCAGGGAGAACAGCCACATTGCGGGTTCCCTGAAAAGAATTTCTCAGTCAATGTAGAGAAACTAGCAAGAAAGGTTTGTCCCTGAGACAACTTCGTCCAAAGCTCATGTGACTATGTATATATTTGATATAGATGCTCTACTATATCTATCTTTGTTGGAACAAAAACACCAAAATCCGAATCCCTAAAGTTGGGGTTGGTTGATTGAACTTATGTGAGCCGGAAAACTTAATTAATCTGATCTGTTTTGACATGGCAGGGTTATCGAGTCCTCGTAGTGGAGCAGACTGAAACTCCAAATCAGCTTGAGATGCGACGCAAAGTTGAGGGTTCAAAAGATAAGGTTTGCACTTGCAGTTACTTTAATTTTTATTGGAGCAAGCTATAAGTTAGGAGTAATATTCTGCACTTTTCTGTAGTGTCTACGTGTTTGAAATAGTGATAAAGACAAAGAAAAGGGCAAAAGTGGCTGATTATTGATGCCAAAATGTCTGTTCTTATTGCTGATAGTGTGGTATAGCCGGACAAAGATATAATGTTACCTGTGTTAGTTTATAATTGTGATATATTTCTGAAAAGATGCTATTAATTACTTGAGATCACTAGCAAGTTGATTCCCTCATTCTGATCTACTGGATGTTATTTAGTTGTTTGTTTAATTGGTATGAAGCTTCTTGTTATCTTATTTAATATCTGGCTTTTAGGTAGTCAAACGAGAAATATGTGCTGTGGTTACAAAAGGAACCCTGACAGATGGGGAGATGTTGTCTGCAAATCCAGATGCTTCGTATATTATGGCACTGAATGAAAGCTGTCCACTTTCTTCGGATAAAGAACGACTATATGGTGTTTGCATTGTTGATGTCACTACAAGCCAAGTCATTATTGGCCAGGTGCTTCTTTCAAACCATTAGTTCTCTACCTCCTAAATGAATTATTTTCAAAATTGTCTATGTGGGCTTCTTGATTTTTAAGGTGCCATTAAATCATGATATTGCGCAAGTGTTTGGTTGGTATATGATAGTGTTCTTCAATTTTGCTGAACTTTTTATACGTAGAGATTGTTTCAACATTGAACTCCCTTGTTTGTTACCTTTTAATGGGTTATGGCTTAGATTCAACTATTCTCATTAATTTCCATATGGTACTTGTTAGTTATCTGTTATGCCCAGCTTTAAAAGTTCCTGTCTAAAAATCTGCTCCTGTTTTGTGGCTTACAATTAGTTTGCTTTGGACTGACATCAACTCTCTTGTACAAGGGGATATCTCTCATTTTTGTTTTTAATGTTCAAGAGAAAGCAAGGGAGAGAGAGAGAGCTTGCTGAACCTTCTTATCAATCATAGCCTGTTTATTTATTTTCAGATAAAGGACGATCAAGAGTGCAGTACTCTGTGCTGTCTTCTATCGGAATTGAGGCCAGTTGAGATTATTAAACCTTCTAAGATGCTAAGTGCTGAGACTGAAAGGGCCCTTACCTTATACACTAGAAACCCTCTCATTAGTGAGTTGATTCCACATGTGGAATTCTGGGATGCTGACCGAACTGTTTGTGAAGTCAAGAGTTTTTACAGTCGCATCAATTGTTCATCTGTTTCTTCACCTCAAACTGAAGCACCCGATGCTGTCAATGCCAGTATTAAAGATGACTCACATGTGCTTCCAGATGTCATAATTGAGTTGTTGAGTGCTGGTAAAGATGGAAGTCTTGCGCTGTCAGCTCTTGGAGGCAGCCTTTTTTACCTGAAACAGGCTTTCCTAGATGAGAATTTGCTGAAATATGCGAAATTTGAGTCACTTCCATGCTCTGGTTTTCGCAATTTTGCTCAGAAACCTTATATGGTGCTAGATGCCTCTGCATTGGAGAACCTGGAAATATTTGAGAACAGTAAAAATGGAGGCTCCACTGGGTAGGTCCCTGGTTTATCTTTTTGATGCATAAGATATTATTGTGGTTTATTTGGCTTGGATTGAATAGTTGTTTTTTTTTTCAAAAATTTATTTTTTATATTATTTTTTGTTTTATTTTGTGAAGGACCTTGTATTCCCAGCTCAACCATTGCGCTACTGCCTTTGGGAAAAGGTTGTTAAAATCATGGCTGGCAAGACCTTTATATGACACAAAGTTGATTAGGGAACGACAAGACGCTATAGCAGGCCTTATGGTATGCTATGCTTTCTACTCTTTTAAAGCTTATGTGACGCAATGCACTTTGGATTAAAAAAATTTCATGATGTAAGTTTCCGGAGTCCAGATTAGTTAACCGCTGAATTTCAACCTCCCTGAGCAGTTCAGTTAGCAAGATTTCAAATAAGTTAACAAATGGTGAGCCAGTAGCCACAGCCTAACTTGTTTAGTGCAAAGTTCAATGTTGCAGAGGGAGACAATTTGTAAATTAATGCCTCTACTTTGATACTTACAACTTATTATGTATTAAATATGAAGACTTAGTTTTTCCTTTGTTACTTGTCTAGTGATTGGATTCATATAGTTGTGTTTTGTTTTCATCTTTTTCCGGTTTCCCCATATCTGCAATCACTTAAATGAACAGATCTGTAGATCGTAGCATAAAATTTGGGAGCATTCCTCTTCTAGAGCTTGAAATGTTGAAGTTTAATTGGTTTTATGATAGATTTTGTTGTGCTTATAAATTATGTGCCTGTTGAGGATCATGGTTCTGATACTGTTGCTACAGGGAAATATGTCATCGATGCTTGAATTCCGGAAACAGCTGTCCAAGTTGCCTGATATGGAGAGGCTGCTGACGCGCCTCTTTTGCCAGCAGGTGAGTCATCACCTAGGATCGGGATCTGTTACAATTGTTTGATTCAAGTTTGTGGGTCACTTTTTATTTCATGTAGTGAAGCTAATGAAGGAATGCAAACAAAATCGTTCTTTATGAAGATGCTGCAAAAAACAACTTCAAGAATTTATAGCAGTGTTGCGTGGTTGTGAAGTAATGACTGTGGCCATGCTCTTCTCTTGGTTCCATCTTTGGATAATACAGACTCTGTAATGTTAAATCATCTATTAGTTCCTGGTAAGTCCGTCTAAACTTTATATTTGCCTTTTTGGTATTTTGTTCAGGTCATGCCCTAATTGTCCCCATTTTAAATGTTGTAGGAAAAGGTCTTCCCAATATGAGCTCCATATTAAAGCAATTTAAGGATGGATTGATTGGGTGGATGCTAATAGTACGGGTCGTATAATTCCTCGTGAAGGAGCTGATGCAGCATAATGACACTGACTGTAAAAAAGATCAAGGAGATAATGAATCTGATTTGGAAGAACATATTAAGGAACAGAAAAGATTAACTCGGGCAATAAATTGGTAATGGGCGTTGTATTGGCTGAAAGTAACAGGTCTTAGTGAGTTTAACTAACTCAGTGTCTCCTTGTGTTGTATGTAGGTTACATGCGTCACAGTTGGGAGGGACATATTATCTGCTAGAAGTGCCTGATAGTTTGTGTGATATTATTCCTAAGGCTAGAGTTACGCTCATCCAAGAAGGTAACGAACATTAAGTGAAGTATCCTGTGAGAATTGTATCAAAATTGTAGTTTGTTTGCCTGTTTCTCTGTTGGTTGTAGTTTGGTTACATGCAGTATTTTCAGATGTGATTTGGATCTGTGTAGGGCGGTTGTATTACCACCTTATTATTGTGTGTGAGCAAGCATGTTTAATTAAAAGAATCCTTTATCTTGGCTGATATATGTTTGATATTGAATTAATCTGAATTGTCGGTTTTAGTAATTGACTCTTCTACAACTGCTTGATCTGTTATGCATATATCTAAGGTGTATTATTTGAATTATAATTGGGACGTGAATAGTGATTAAAGTGGAAGGCAAGTGAAGAAAATATTTTCTCTGCTGCGTTTATTTTGCAAAAACATTGTGGGAGAGATCATATTCCTAATTCTTTCCTTCATTACAAGTTACAATGATACATTCCTGTTACTTTTGAGAATGTAACTACTATTGTAAACAATATTTCAATTCCTTAGCTCTTTTCACTTCATACTACATGCAGTTGCTAATGTAACAATATCTACACATTAAGAATGCATACCAAGGGGCAGTGGTTTGTTTTGTAGTTGTAGTACTCTTGTCTGATGATTGTTTTTCTGTCTTCTGTCTTTTTTTTTTAATCAGACTATTTGGCCATCAATTCTACTGGCTTATCATATCAAAAGTGTTTATCTGCTGATCTGATTGTCTCTGACTTGGAATGCACAGGGTTTCTCTAGATATTGGACACCATATATCAAGAAGTTGGTAGGAGAGCTGACACAGGTAAAAGCGGAGAAGGAATCTAAACTTAAATGCATGTTGCAAACTTTGATTGGGCGTTTTTTGAGCATCATACAATGTGGAGGAGCTTGGTTTCTGCTGTTGCAGGTATTGTGTTTTTTTAAACTTAGTTTTCCATTGTGACTATGTTAAGAGTTTGCACTTAATGTAGTGTATCATATACATTTATACACCAGTTACATCATTACATCCATTCAAGGGAATTTAGGCTCTCATTGCTGTTACTATTTGTGCAGAACTCGATGTTTTGCCCAGCTTTGTAATTGCAAGTGACTATTATGAAGGACCAACATGTCGTCCAAGTATTTCAATTGGGTCGATACACATGAAGTACCTCATTTAGCAGCTAAAGTCTTGGACACCCTGTCATTAAAAGCGATTCTTTAGGCAGGGGTGCATTTGTTCCCATAGACATTAATATTGGTGGCTCTGATCACGCCACCTTCATCTGCTTACTGGTCCTAACATGGGTGGAAAATCAACTCTTCTCCGCCAAATTTGCTTGGCTGTTATTCTGGCTCAAGTACAGCTCATCTTTTTACTAATATGTTGAATTGTTATTCTGCTTCGATTTCATTTCCTCACAGCTAGCTGTAATTCAGGTTGGAGCAAATGTTCCTGCTGAACACTTTGAGCTATCACTTGTGACCGGATTTTTGTTCGTATGGGCGCAAAAGATCACATTATGGCAGGACAGAGCACATTTTTAACAGAGCTTTCAGAAACTGCATCTATGCTGGTGAGTCATTCTAGATTCACGTTTAAATTATTGTATAATACTATAATTCTGTGAATTACTGTTAAGTGCAATGAGATTCGCGTCAAATATATTCTAGTTATTGCTTTGAGGTTTTGTGTAGACCTCTTTACTCTCATTAGAGTGTTATTTGGTTTTACTACTTTTTTATTATAAGCTTTATTAACCAAGAATATTTTCCTATGTTGCAAACAAAAGGGAAAGAAGAAAGTGTTTCAAAAACTAGACACCATGAGCTATTGCTTTGCCAAACATAACTATATCACTTGAGTTATGATGACTCAGGCTTGTTCTCGTCAGCTTATTTCAACAAGTTTTAGTAAAAATTAGCTCAGTAGTAATAAGTTTACTTCAGTAATAATAAGTTCAATCCTTTAGTAATAAGTTCAGTTCAGTTCAACAAATTTTAGTTGACGAGAACAGGCCTTAATCAAATCACTACTAACTACTTCAAAAGTCAAAAGCTAATGATGAAGATGAGAACATATAAACTTCTAAAGTGCTTTTGAAGTAGAGGTAACTAAGTTTCTTCAAGTAAAAGGTTCTTTTTTGAAGTTGGATGATAGAGTCAATATCTTTGGTTTGGTTTGAAATCTTGGCGAGGGAAAAAACCATGTGTTATAGCATCAAGATCAATACTTAGAAAATTTTGAATCTAAATGCAAGTAATTAAACAGGTATATAAATATAGTGGATTGTGTCATTTGTGTGCACATAGTAGCATTGTAGCAGTCTTGCAGACTAGTAGCCGTCACCTATTTCACCTGTTTTCGTTTAGTTGACAAAAGAACAGCATTAACCAAGCTAAGTGGACAAAGTGGTCATGCGTGATTCTAGCAATGCAAATGTGTTCAATATAAATGCATACATAGTGAAGCAAGAAACAACTAGTTAGCCTTAACTCAGAGCTAGTCGATCATAAAATCTACCCCCTAACATGGATTGCATGAATCATACACGATAAAAGTGGTACTCAAAACTTGGGATAAAAATCCCATCTACATTACTTGAAAAAAGCCTACTTACTCGATAGACATTACAAGAAAGAGTCGGACAAGACACATCCAATTCATAATTTGTAATTAGGCCCAAGACCTCATGTCCTCATCAGTAGAGTAGTTAACTAGTTATCCTTGTTGATTTGTGTGCATATATCTTTTACTATATAGCTTTAAATATTTATTTTGATTTATCTTCGATTTAGCTTGTAATCTGTATAAATACATTCTACATGGCTACATCAGTGACTTTTATAGTCCCTTCACAACCATGGAGTTCAGGGGTTTTGAAATAAATATTACAGAATAAATAAAAACAAAGTACACACAACATATAAATATATAATATCATATTTAGTAATCATAACTTGCAACATTCACAATTGTAAATAAACTAATATGGAGCACTTCTCACTACCTAAGGACGAGGAATTTTTGTGTATACCATTTCAGTCCATCGAGCAAGAAGTCTAGCTTATCTGGCATAAAATTTTATTGGCTTGAGCAACATTGTCAATGCAATAACATCTAATATACATGGAATTTTTGTCTGCTAGTTTTCCTATAGCATCTGCTTTTGTAGTTTGCCCAAGATAATTTAGAGGTTGTGTAATTTGAAGTCTTATAGATGCTATATTAGTTTGCTTCTGTGTTTAGCTTACACTTTTCTTGTACATGGTTGCATGCACATAGACATCTGCTACCCGCAATTCACTCGTGGCTTTGGATGAACTTGGGCGTGGCACTTCAACTTCAGATGGACAAGCTATTGCGTAAGTGCCTTGAGTAGACTAGTTACAGCATTGTGTTATCTTATTTCTAGAAGTTGCAAGTAACATTGTTTGTTTTTTTTTCTCAAAACCTAGCTGTAATTCAGGTTGGAGCACATGTTCCGTCGTGAACACTTGAGCTATCACTTTTGACCGGGGATTTGTGTTCGTGATGGCGCAAAAATACATAGGGCAGGACAGAGCACATTTTTAACCAGAGCTCTTCAGAAATCATCTATGCGGTGAGTCATTCCTAGATTCATTGTTTGTAAAATTTATTGCATAATTCTGTGAAATTTACTATTAAGTGGCAATGAGAATTCGCGTCAAATAATTCTAGTTATTGCTGTTCGACGTTTGTGTATGACTCTTTACTTCATTAGAGTTATTTGTTTACACTTTCTATATAAGCTTATAACCAAGAATATTTTCCTATGTTGCAAACTAAAGGGAAAGAAGAAAGTGTTCAAAACTAGAATCAATTAGCTATTCTGTTGCCAAACATAACTATATCATAAGTTTTGATGACTTAGCCCTGCTCGTTAGCTTATTCAATAAGTTTCAAAAATAAGTTCAATTCATAAAGTTAAGTTATGTTCAGTAAAAATAATTCAATCCTTTAGTAATAAGTTCAGTTCGATCAGCAAATTTTAGTGACGAGAACAGAGCTTAATCAAATCAGTACAACTACTTCAAAAATCAAAAGCTAACGATGAAAGAGAGAACATAAAACTCTAAAGTGCTTTGAAGTTAGGGTAACTAAGTCATCAAGTAAAAGTATTTTTTGAAGTTGGATATAGAGTCAATATCTTGTTTTGATTTGAAATCTTGGCGAGGGAAAAAAACTATTGTTGTATAGCATCAAGACAATACTTAGAAATTTAAATCTAAATGAAAGTAATAAACAGGATATAAATATAGTGTATGTGTCATTTGTGTGCACATAGTAGATGTAGCTGTCTTGCAGACTAGTAGCCGCACCTTTTCACCTTTTTAGTTTAGTTGACAAAAGAACAGCATACCAAGCTAAGTGGACAAAGTGCATGCGTGATTCTAGCAATGCAAATGGTCAATATAAAATGCATACATAGTAAGCAAGCAACAACTAGTTAGCCTTAACTCAGGCTAGTCGATCATAAAATCTACCTCTAACATGATGTATAATCATACACGATAAAGTGGACTCAAAAATTGGGATAAAAATCCCATCCACATACTTGAAAAAAGCCTACTTACCGAAGACATTGCAACAAAGAGTCGGACAAATGCCCATCCAATTCATAATGTCTAATTAGGCCCAAGACCTCATCAGCAGAGTAGTTAACTAGTTATCCTTGTTAATTTGTGCATTATCTTTTACTATTATAGCTTTAATATATTTTGATCTATCTTCGATTTAGTTGTAATCTTATAAATACATCCTACATGTACATCAGTGACTTTATAGTCCCTTCACAACCATGGATTAAGGGTTTTAAATAAAGGAAATTTTGTATAATACCACCTTTTATTACCACTTTTAAAAATCCCACCTTTTGTTTTTTTTTAATTCCCCACCTTCAGTTCCATTGTTAAATATTTCCCACCTCTTAACGATATATAACGGAATGGTTAAGATGTGGGTCCCACTTTGTTTGTCATTGAAGTCAACCTCTTGACCCGATATCTGCTTGCTTTCACCTTCCTCGTTTCATCTTCTGTTATAACAATTTTGTATACAATTTGAGAAAATTGCAAAGGAGCCTTTGATTTCTGGTGTTCATATACAATGTGTAATTGCACGTAAACTTTTTCTTTGTCATACATTATATTCACAACTTCATCTGAAATTCGTTTGTTAAAGTGCTTATATATGTTATTAAGCTTAAAAGAAAAGGTGGTGATTTAGTATAACACATACTGTTCGATGAAATCCTGGAACGATAATTTTGGATCTTGTTCTTGATAATAGATTTAGTGTATAGATATAAGTGGATACAGTCCAAATTCCTGTTTTAGAGGCCCAATTTCCTTTCTACCTTTTGTTCGACGCACTGCCACAAGCAGCCATGAGGCCAGAATGAATTGTTGGAAAGATAATGTATATATTGGTAGCCTTCGCTTGTGACTTGTGAAGACAAACTGCTAATATGTGTAAGTGAGTTGGCTTAGCTGGCTAGTATCAATTTAATATTTGAAGACGTCCGCAAACGAGATTGTGCTTGTGATTAAGTATTCACTGGTTTTTGCATTGACAGGCAAACAAAACAGTATTCTTTCTCATACCTCACTCTACATCATGCACATTTTCTTTTGTCTTTTCAGTATGGCGCTTTCTTTCTTAGTTTTAGTTGACCACACCAATTTGTATTGTATCAAGTTCATGGCATTAAAAAGTGGAATGAGCGATTGAGAGGCATTATCAAGTTCATGCATTAAAAGTGCTGTTTTGACGTGGAAGATGAAGAAAGACGAGGAAGGTGAAAGCAAGCAGATTATCGGGTCAAAGAGGTTGACTTCAATGACAAAAACAAAGTGGACCCACATCTTAACCATTCCGTTAACTATTCCGTAAGAGTGGAAATATTAAGCAAAAGGAACTAAAGGTGGAATTTAAAAAAAAAAAAACAAAAGTGGGAATTTTTAAAAAGTGGTAACTAAAGGTATTCAACAAAAAATCCTTAATAAATTTACGAATAATACTTCGTACACACAACATATAAATATATAATATCATAATTTAGTAATCATAACTTGCACATTCACAATTGTAAATAAACTAATATGGAGCACTTCGCACACTAGGAAGATGAATTTTTGTGTATACCATTTCAGTCCATCGACCAAGAAGTCTAGCTTATCTGGCACAAAATTTTATAGCTTGAGCAACATTGTCAATGCAATAAATCTAAATACATGGAATTTTGTCTCTAGTTCCCTGTAGCATCTGCTTTGTGTTTGCCCAAGAATTTAGAGTTGTTAAACTGAAGTCTATAGATGCTATATTAGTTTGCTTCTGTGTTTAGCTTACACTTTTCTTGTACATGGTTGCATTGCAGCACATAGACATCTGCTACCCGCAATTCACTCGTGCTTTGGATGAACTTGGGCGTGGCACTTCAACTTCAGATGGACAAGCTATGCGTAAGTGCCTTGAGTAGACTAGTACACATTGTGTTATCTATTTCTGAGAAGTTGCAAATAACATTGTTATAGTTTTTTTCTCAAACGCTTGCATCAATGCGAGGTCAACTAATTGATTTATTTCTACCAACTTTTAATTTTCCACAGGGAATCAGTCCTAGAGCATTTTGTCCGCAAAGTTCAGTGTCGCGATGTTTTCCACTCATACCATCGATTATCAGTAAACTATAATGAAAGATCCAAGGTCAATATTATATCCTATGATTTTAGTGTATTGCAGCTGGTTTTTGCTTTTGCTTCATGTCAACTCATTTAGAGCTGATAGTATAATGCGTGGTTTTATGTCAGATATATCTCTTAGAGTTCTGATCTAATGTTTTAATTGTAGGTCACTATGTCACATGGCTGGTCAAGTGGAAATGGTGATGGAGGGGAAGAAGTCACGTTTCTTTAGCAGCTATCCAAGAGGCATGTCCCAAAAGTTCGTGTTAAGTTGCACATTAGCTGGTACGTAGATATGAGTGCTAGAGTAGTACTCAGTTGTTATTATTACCACCATGATATATATGTTAATATATATACATCACCCATATGTCAGGAATTCCGATTTACTGCTTAACAGCTGCTGCAAATCAAGAGAAATTTGAAGCAGTTTATTGGTAGCAGCAAGAACGGCCCAACAACAGTGTTAAGTTGGAAATATACGGAAGTTCTTACAAATATTTGATCGGTATCAGTTCTTCAGATGATATTTTTCAAATTCAGACATTGCTACACTCAGCCAGCTTCAGTGTCAAGCTCGGATTCTTCTGACAATATTGATTTGATCGCGTACAATTATCCTACTAAATCATGTCTATTAAGTACGTATAATGGGTCATCTAGTCATAGTAATTTTTGATCGCTTCACATAAGCTTCCAAATTATTCAGATCAGGTTTTGTCAGCCGTTCTTGACCTGTGCTTCCCTAACATTCTAGCAATAGAGATCCACGTTGATATCAGTACTCCCTAGAGATTTGTACAGTACAATGATTTATGACAATGTCACAATATTGGGAGTTCTTTTAATCTTGATTATCCTATTAATTCGGCTAGTTGAGAGCCATCTTGTTAACATGCAGACATAAACTGTCGGATCGCTTTTTAAAAAAAATATTTAACAGTTGCTTTCTTTATCTAATTAACGTCTGGGATCACTCGTTAGTACTTAACATGATGAAATTTAAGCTACTACGAGTAGATCAACTAGTATAATTACCCAAAAACACGAGGCATACACATAAAATATAAGACAACACATCCAAACCATAATTTGTAATTAGGGTAACTGAAAGTTCCCAAGATGTTAATTAGATAAAGTAATGGGTTTTCTATATGATAGCCATCAATTTTCACGAATTCTATTGTAGCCATGTGTTTTTTATTCTAAGTATAGCCACCAATTTAAATAAGTAATTAAATAATAACCATTTACTCTAATTCTCCCTAAAAATAATGAGATTAATAAATAAAAATCACTTATAAAACAAAAAATAAAAATAAAACAAAAAACAAATCCTAACTAATTATAAACCTAATCAAATTTAACAACCATCATCTCTCTTCAATCTCCCTGCCACCACCCTCTGCTAGTCTGCCACCTCCATCCCCTTCATGCCACTGGTCCCTTGCAGCACCCCTTCCCCTCGCAACAGCCCCAACCACCATAACAATTCACACCCGCCACCAGGCCTACGACCCATTCGCACCACCATACTCCACCAAACTTATCGCCCACCACCAGCCCACCAATTGCAAACCCACCAGCCCTTCGACCACTCGCACACCACCTTCGACCCACTCGCACTAATCGCCAAACGAAAAATCAGGTTGAGAATCAAATTGGGAACTTGAGAAATCAAATTGGAGATTTCGAATTAGGATTCGAAATTAGGGTTTTGTCAAAGGGGTGTGGTCGCCTTAGGTGATTGACGTGGTTGTTGCGCGATTTGTTGGGGTTGTTGCGCATTAAGTGCGGTGCGACATTGATGCGTAGCAGGGTGCAAGGGAGGGTGGTTTTTGGTTCGTAGTTAAAGTTGGGTTGTGGGCCGTGTGGTTCGTGCAGTGGGTTGAGTAGTCGTGGGTGGTGTTATGGTCTGTGGTGGTAGTGGTTGTAGGTTGTGGCAGTGGTGCAGCAACTAGGAGGCTAATGAGGGGTTAATGGTGTGCTGATGATGGTTAACATGTAAGAAAGGTTGGGCTGGCTTAATTAAATAGAATTGTTTTTATTTAATTTTTTGTTTTAATAAGGTATTTCAGTAAATCTTCGTTAGTTTTAGGATAATTATGTGTAAAGTGGTTATTTTGATTACTCATGTTAAATTGGTGTGCATTATTTAGATAAAAAACACATGGCTACCATAAGATGTAAAAATTGTGCGTACCATATAGAAAAACCCTAAAGTAATTTAAAATGGAGAATTGGAGATATTAAGAAAATCTAAATATTAATCACACCGATGATTGATTGTAAATTTGATATGTCTAGCAAAAATTCATAACCATTTTAGTTAATATATTAGTGCTATATCTAACGTCCGGGACGTTCGTAGCAAGATGGTATTATCATTACTAACATATTGACAGGTCCGGTGTAAAAAAATGTATTCCTAGACTTTCACTTCTTTGAGTTGGTGCACCGAAGTTCTTGGGGCTTTGACTTCATAGTCCTCCATTCTTCCTTATGCGTTGACAACAAGGTTGAATCATAACATTTTCGTTACCAACTACTTTTACTGAACACTATCATCCTCACGATCTTGACATGCTAGGTTTATTCCTTGTGCTTTCAAACATCAACAGCTTGCAACATACTGCCATAAAACAACCATTCTCTCAATAAATTTATACTTTCTCCGTTTCATATTAAGTTAACAAACATTTATCACGCGTTTAGGTGTAAAGTGTAAATAAAGTTAAGACTAACTAGTAACCTATAATCTCATTTTTCCTTATATAAATTATTCGTTCTGCATCTCTAAATCTCTTCTTTAAAATCGATGCAAAATGAATTTTTGCTATCAAAAATGAAATGAAGAAGCATACACTACGTATTATATCCTTAAAATATACATACATAATATTATAAATCAAATAATCCATGTATATTATATAAAGGCGAAATAAATATAATATACAATGAATAGAATAAATAATATTCCACATAACATAGAAACGCAACAAATTAATAACTACCCTGTTGCAATATGAGGAGGCTGTAACTTAAGCATCATTCCTTGTTCTCCAATATTTCTTAAAATTCTAGAACCTTTTTCTTTTAATTTATGATATTTTGTTTGCAAAATATACCGTGTAATGTATACTTACATATCCTTCTCTGTTGCATTGTTAGTTCCTATTTAACGAAATTCAATCTCTCCATTTACAAAAAAATAGCTAAATTATTCCTTCTGAAAATTATGAATGATAATAGTGTTTTGAATTGATCAATACTCGATATGTAATATTTTTTGTGGATTTTGGCCGGCAATAATAATATAAATAAACTGTTCTATGGTTGTAATTCTAGTA